>JAUPMV010000150.1:0-92293 GCA_030848855.1 Branchinecta sandiegonensis
CCCTAACCTAACCTAACCTAACCCAACCACCCAAACCTAACCAACCAAACCTAACCACCCACCCCAACCCCAACCCAACCAACCACCCACCCCAACCAACCCCAACCCAACCCACCACCCACCAACCCCACCACCAACCAACCCAACCAACCCAACCAACCCCAACCACCAACCTACCACCAACCCCAACCTAACCCACCACCAAACCCAACCCCAACCCAACCAAACCAACCCACACCCAACCAACCAACCCAACCAAACCTAACCAACCAACCAACCACCTACCCTAACCTAACCCAACCCAACCAACCAAACCTAACCAACCCAACCAACCTAACCTAACCCAACCAACCTAACCAAACCTAACCAAACCCTAACCCAAACCTAACCCTTAACCTAACCTAACCTAACCTAACCTAACCTAACCTAACCTAACCTAACCTAACCTAACCTAACCTAACCTAACCTAACCTAACCTAACCTAACCTAACCTAACCTAACCTAACCTAACCTAACCTAACCTAACCTAACCTAACCTAACCTAACCTAACCTAACCTAACCTAACCTAACCTAACCTAACCTAACCTAACCTAACCTAACCTAACCTAACCTAACCTAACCTAACCTAACCTAACCTAACCTAACCTAACCTAACCTAACCTAACCTAACCTAACCTAACCTAACCTAACCTAACCTAACCTAACCTAACCTAACCTAACCTAACCTAACCTAACCTAACCTAACCTAACCTAACCTAACCTAACCTAACCTAACCTAACCTAACCTAACCTAACCTAACCTAACCTAACCTAACCTAACCTAACCTAACCTAACCTAACCTAACCTAACCTAACCTAACCTAACCTAACCTAACCTACCTAACCTAACCTAACCTAACCTAACCTAACCTAACCTAACCTAACCTAACCTAACCTAACCTAACCTAACCTAACCTAACCTAACCTAACCTAACCTAACCTAACCTAACCTAACCTAACCTAACCTAACCTAACCTAACCTAACCTAACCTAACCTAACCTAACCTAACCTAACCTAACCTAACCTAACCTAACCTAACCTAACCTAACCTAACCTAACCTAACCTAACCTAACCTAACCTAACCTAACCTAACCTAACCTAACCTAACCTAACCTACCTAACCTAACCTAACCTAACCTAACCTAACCTAACCTAACCTAACCTAACCTAACCTAACCTAACCTAACCTAACCTAACCTAACCTAACCTAACCTAACCTAACCTAACCTAACCTAACCTAACCTAACCTAACCTAACCTAACCTAACCTAACCTAACCTAACCTAACCTAACCTAACCTAACCTAACCTAACCTAACCTAACCTAACCTAACCTAACCTAACCTAACCTAACCTAACCTAACCTAACCTAACCTAACCTAACCTAACCTAACCTAACCTAACCTAACCTAACCTAACCTAACCTAACCTAACCTAACCTAACCTAACCTAACCTAACCTAACCTAACCTAACCTAACCTAACCTAACCTAACCTAACCTAACCTAACCTAACCTAACCTAACCTAACCTAACCTAACCTAACCTAACCTAACCTAACCAAACCTAACCTAACCTAACCTAACCTAAAGTGGACAGACTATAGTGGAAAGACTATACTGGAAAGACTGTAGTGGACAGAATAAAGTGGAGACTATAGTGGAAAGACTAAAGTGGAAAGACTAAAGTGGACAGACTATAGTGGAAAGACTGAAGTGGACAGACTAAAGTGGAAAAACTAAAGTGGAACGACTAAAGTGGACAGACTATAGTGGAAAGACTGTAGTGGACAGAATAAAGTGTAGACTATAGTGGATAGACTAAAGTGGACAGAGAATAGTGGAAATACTAAAGTGGACAGACTATAGTGGAAAGACTAAAGTGGAAAGACTAAAGTGGACAGACTATAGTGGAAAGACTGTAGTGGACAGAATAAAGTGGAGAGTATAGTGGAAAGAATAAAGTGGACAGAGAATAAGGGAAAGACTAAATTGGACAGACTATAGTGGAAAGACTAAAGTGGACAGACAAAAGTGGAAAGACTAAAGTGGAAAGACTAAAGTGGACAGACTATGGTGGAAAGACTGTAGTGGACAGAATAAAGTGGAGAGTATAGTGGAAAGAATAAAGTGGACAGAGAATAGTGGAAAGACTAAAGTGGACAGACTATAGTGGAAAGACTATAGCGGAGAGACTGTAGTGGACAGAATAAAGTGGAGACTATAGTGGAAAGACTAAAGGGGAAAGACTAAAGTGGACAGAGAATAGTGGAAAGACTAAAGTGGACAGACTATAGTGGACAGACTATAGTGGAAAGACTGTAGTGGACAGAATAAAGTGGAGACTATAGTGGAAAGACTAAAGTGGAAAGACTAAAGTGGACAGACTATAGTGGAAAGACTGAAGTGGACAGACTAAAGTGGAAAAACTAAAGTGGAAAGACTAAAGTGGGCAGACTATAGTGGAAAGACTATAGTGGAAAGACTGTAGTGGACAGAATAAAGTGTAGACTATAGTGGAAAGACTAAAGTGTACAGACTAAAGTGGAAAGACTAAAGTGGACAGCCTATAGTGGAAACGACTAAAGTGGAAAGACTAAAGTGGACAGACTAAAGTTGACAGACTAAAGTGGAAATACTAAAGTGGACAGACTCTAGTGGACAGACTAAAGCGGAAAGACTAAAGTGGAAAGACTAAAGTGGACAGTCTATAGTGGAAAGACTAAAGTGGACAGACTAAAGTGGAAAGTCTAAAGTGGAAAGACTAAAGTGGACAGACTATAGTGGAAAGACTATAGTGGAAAGACTGTAGTGGACAGAATAAAGTGGAGATTATAGTGGAAAGACTAAAGTGGACAGAGAATAGTGGAAATACTCAAGTGGAAAGACTAAAGTGGAAAGACTAAAGTGGACAGACTAAAGTGGAAAGACTAAAGTGGAAAGATTAAAGTGGACAGACTCTAGTGGAAAGACTGAAGTGGAAAGACTAAGTGGAAAGACTAAAGTGGACAGACTATAGTGGAAAGACTATAGTGGAAAGACTGTAGTGGACAGAATAAAGTAAGACTAAAGTGGACAGACTATAGTGGAAAGACTAAAGTGGAAAGACTAAAGTTGAAAGAATAAAGTGGAAAGACTAAAGTGGACAGAGAATACTGGAAAGACTCAAGTGGAAAGACTAAAGTGGAAAGACTAAAGTGGACAGACTAAAGTGGAAAGACTAAAGTGGAAAGACTAAAGTGGACAAACTATAGTGGAAAGACTATAGTGGAAAGACTAAAGTGGACAGACTATAGTGGAAAGACTAAAGTGGACAGACTATAGTGGAAAGACTAAAGTGGACAGACTAAAGTGGAAAGACTAAAGTGGACAGACTAAAGTGGAAAGACTAAAGTGGACAGACTCTAGTGGAAAGACTGAAGTGGAAAGACTAAGTGGACAGACTAAAGTGGAAAAACAAAAGTGGAAAGACTAAAGTGGACAGACTATAGTGGAAAGACTATAGTGGAGAGACTGTAGTGGACAGAATAAAGTGGAGACTATAGTGGAAAGACTAAAGGGGAAAGACTAAAGTGGACAGAGAATAGTGGAAAGACTAAAGTGGACAGACTCTAGTGGAAAGACTGAAGTGGAAAGACTAAGTGGACAGACTAAAGTGGAAAGACTAAAGTGGACAGACTATAGTGGAAAGACTAAAGTGGAAAGACTATAGAGGAGAGACTGTAGTGGACAGAATAAAGTGGAGACTATAGTGGTAAGACTAAAGGGGAAAGACTAAAGTGGACAGAGAATAGTGGAAAGACTAAAGTGGAAAGATTGTAGTGGACAGAATACAGTGGAGACTATAGTGGAAAGACTAAAGTGGAAAGACTAAAGTGGACAGACTATAGTTGAAAGACTATAGTGGAAAGACTGTAGTGGACAGAATAAAGTGGAGACTATAGTGGAAAGACTAAAGTGGACAGAGAATAGTGGAAAGACTAAAGTGGACAGACTATAGTGGACAGACTATAGTGGAAATACTGTAGTGGACAGAATAAAGTGGAGACTATAGTGGAAAGACTAAAGTGGAAAGACTAAAGTGGACAGACTATAGTGGATAGACTGAAGTGGACAGACTAAAGTGGAAAAACTAAAGTGGAAAGACTAAAGTGGGCAGACTATAGTGGAAAGACTATAGTGGAGAGACTGTAGTGGACAGAATAAAGTGGAGACTATAGTGGAAAGACTAAAGGGCAAAGACTTAAGTGGACAGAGAATAGTGGAAAGACTAAAGTGGACAGACTATAGTGGACAGACTATAGTGGAAAGACTGTAGTGGACAGAATAAAGTGGAGACTATAGTGGAAAGACTAAAGTGGAAAGACTAAAGTGGATAGACTATAGTGGAAAGACTGAAGTGGACAGACTAAAGTGGAAAAACTAAAGTGGAAAGACTAAAGTGGGCAGACTATAGTGGAAAGACTATAGTGGAAAGACTGTAGTGGACAGAATAAAGTGTAGACTATAGTGGAAAGACTAAAGTGTACAGACTAAAGAGGAAAGACTAAAGTGGACAGCCTATAGTGGAAATGACTAAAGTGGAAAGACTAAAGTGGACAGACTAAAGTTGACAGACTAAAGTGGAAATACTAAAGTGGACAGACTCTAGTGGACAGACTAAAGCGGAAAGACTAAAGTGGAAAGACTAAAGTGGACAGTCTATAGTGGAAAGACTAAAGTGGACAGACTAAAGTGGAAAGTCTAAAGTGGAAAGACTAAAGTGGACAGACTATAGTGGAAAGACTATAGTGGAAAGACTGTAGTGGACAGAATAAAGTGGAGACTATAGTGGAAAGACTAAAGTGGACAGAGAATAGTGGAAATACTCAAGTGGAAAGACTAAAGTGGAAAGACTAAAGTGGACAGACTAAAGTGGAAAGACTAAAGTGGAAAGATTAAAGTGGACAGACTCTAGTGGAAAGACTGAAGTGGAAAGACTAAGTGGAAAGACTAAAGTGGACAGACTATAGTGGAAAGACTATAGTGGAAAGACTGTAGTGGACAGAATAAAGTAAGACTAAAGTGGACAGACTATAGTGGAAAGACTAAAGTGGAAAGACTAAAGTTGAAAGAATAAAGTGGAAAGACTAAAGTAGACAGAGAATACTGGAAAGACTCAAGTGGAAAGACTAAAGTGGACAGACTAAAGTGGAAAGACTAAAGTGGAAAGACTAAAGTGGACAAACTATAGTGGAAAGACTATAGTGGAAAGACTAAAGTGGACAGACTATAGTGGAAAGACTAAAGTGGACAGACTATAGTGGAAAGACTAAAGTGGACAGACTAAAGTGGAAAGACTAAAGTGGACAGACTAAAGTGGAAAGACTAAAGTGGACAGACTCTAGTGGAAAGACTGAAGTGGAAAGACTAAGTGGACAGACTATAGTGGAAAGACTGTAGTGGACAGAATAAAGTGGAGAGTATAGTGGAAAGAATAAAGTGGACAGAGAATAGTGGAAAGACTAAATTGGACAGACTATAGTGGAAAGACTAAAGTGGACAGACTAAAGTGGAAAGACTAAAGTGGAAAGACTAAAGTGGACAGACTATGGTGGAAAGACTGTAGTGGACAGAATAAAGTGGAGAGTATAGTGGAAAGAATAAAGTGGACAGAGAATAGTGGAAAGACTAAAGTGGAAAGACTCTAGTGGAAAGACTATAGTGGAGAGACTGTAGTGGACAGAATAAAGTGGAGACTATAGTGGAAAGACTAAAGGGGAAAGACTAAAGTGGACAGAGAATAGTGGAAAGACTAAAGTGGAAAGATTGTAGTGGACAGAATACAGTGGAGAGTATAGTGGAAAGACTAAAGTGGAAAGACTAAAGTGGACAGACTATCGTTGAAAGACTATAGTGGAAAGACTGTAGTGGACAGAATAAAGTGGAGACTATAGTGGAAAGACTAAAGTGGACAGAGAATAGTGGAAAGACTAAAGTGGACAGACTATAGTGGACAGACTGTAGTGGAAAGACTGTAGTGGACAGAATAAAGTGGAGACTATAGTGGAAAGACTAAAGTGGAAAGACTAAAGTGGACAGACTATAGTGGAAAGACTGAAGTGGACAGACTAAAGTGGACAGACTATAGTTGAAAGACTATAGTGGAAAGACTGTAGTGGACAGAATAAAGTGGAGACTATACTGGAAAGACTAAAGTGGACAGAGAATAGTGGAAAGACTAAAGTGGACAGACTATAGTGGACAGACTATAGTGGAAAGACTGTAGTGGACAGAATAAAGTGGAGACTATAGTGGAAAGACTAAAGTGGAAAGACTAAAGTGGACAGACTATAGTGGAAAGACTGAAGTGGACAGTCTAAAGTGGAAAAACTAAAGTAGAAAGACTAAAGTGGGCAGACTATAGTGGAAAGACTATAGTGGAAAGACTGTAGTGGACAGAATAAAGTGTAGACTATAGTGGAAAGACTAAAGTGTACAGACTAAAGTGGAAAGACTAAAGTGGACAGCCTATAGTGGAAATGACTAAAGTGGAAAGACTAAAGTGGACAGACTAAAGTGGACAGACTAAAGCGGAAAGACTAAAGTGGAAAGACTAAAGTGGACAGTCTATAGTGGAAAGACTAAAGTGGACAGACTAAAGTGGAAAGTCTAAAGTGGAAAGACTAAAGGGGACAGACTATAGTGGAAAGACTGTAGTGGACAGAATAAAGTGGAGACTATAGTGGAAAGACTAAAGTGGACAGAGAATAGTGGAAAGACTCAAGTGGAAAGACTAAAGTGGAAAGACTAAAGTGGACAGACTAAAGTGGAAAGACTAAAGTGGAAAGATTAAAGTGGACAGACTCTAGTGGAAAGACTGAAGTGGAAAGACTAAGTGGAAAGACTAAAGTGGACAGACTATAGTGGAAAGACTATATTGGAAAGACTGTAGTGGACAGAATAAAGTAAGACTAAATTGGACAGACTATAGTGGAAAGACTAAAGTGGAAAGACTAAAGTTGAAAGAATAAAGTGGAAAGACTAAAGTGGACAGAGAATACTGGAAAGACTCAAGTGGAAAGACTAAAGTGGAAAGACTAAAGTGGACAGACTATAGTGGAAAGACTGTAGTGGACAGAATAAAGTGGAGAGTATAGTGGAAAGAATAAAGTGGACAGAGAATAGTGGAAAGACTAAAGTGGACAGACTATAGTGGAAAGACTAAAGTGGACAGACTATAGTGGAAAGACTGTAGTGGACAGAATAAAGTGGAGAGTATAGTGGAAAGACTAAAGTGGACAGAGAATAGTGGAAAGACTAAAGTGGACAGACTATAGTGGAAAGACTATACTGGAAAGACTGTAGTGGACAGAATAAAGTGGAGACTATAGTGGAAAGACTAAAGTGGAAAGACTAAAGTGGACAGACTATAGTGGAAAGACTGAAGTGGACAGACTAAAGTGGAAAAACTAAAGTGGAACGACTAAAGTGGACAGACTATAGTGGAAAGACTGTAGTGGACAGAATAAAGTGTAGACTATAGTGGAAAGACTAAAGTGGACAGAGAATAGTGGAAATACTAAAGTGGACAGACTCTAGTGGAAAGACTGAAGTGGAAAGACTAAGTGGAAAGACTAAAGTGGACAGACTATAGTGGAAAGACTATAGTGGAAAGACTGTAGTGGACAGAATAAAGTAAGACTAAATTGGACAGACTATAGTGGAAAGACTAAAGTGGAAAGACTAAAGTTGAAAGAATAAAGTGGAAAGACTAAAGTGGACAGAGAATACTGGAAAGACTCAAGTGGAAAGACTAAAGTGGAAAGACTAAAGTGGACAGACTATAGTGGAAAGACTGTAGTGGACAGAATAAAGTGGAGAGTATAATGGAAAGAATAAAGTGGACAGAGAATAGTGGAAAGACTAAAGTGGACAGACTATAGTGGAAAGACTAAAGTGGACAGACTATAGTGGAAAGACTGTAGTGGACAGAATAAAGTGGAGAGTATAGTGGAAAGACTAAAGTGGACAGAGAATAGTGGAAAGACTAAAGTGGACAGACTATAGTGGAAAGACTATACTGGAAAGACTGTAGTGGACAGAATAAAGTGGAGACTATAGTGGAAAGACTAAAGTGGAAAGACTAAAGTGGACAGACTATAGTGGAAAGACTGAAGTGGACAGACTAAAGTGGAAAAACTAAAGTGGAACGACTAAAGTGGACAGACTATAGTGGAAAGACTGTAGTTGACAGAATAAAGTGTAGACTATAGTGGAAAGACTAAAGTGGACAGAGAATAGTGGAAATACTAAAGTGGACAGACTATAGTGGAAAGACTAAAGTGGAAAGACTAAAGTGGACAGACTATAGTGGAAAGACTGTAGTGGACAGAATAAAGTGGAGAGTAAAGTGGAAAGAATAAAGTGGACAGAGAATAAGGGAAAGACTAAATTGGACAGACTATAGTGGAAAGACTAAAGTGGACAGACTAAAGTGGAAAGACTAAAGTGGAAAGACTAAAGTGGACAGACTATGGTGGAAAGACTGTAGTGGACAGAATAAAGTGGAGAGTATAGTGGAAAGAATAAAGTGGACAGAGAATAGTGGAAAGACTAAAGTGGACAGACTATAGTGGAAAGACTATAGTGGAGAGACTGTAGTGGACAGAATAAAGTGGAGACTATAGTGGAAAGACTAAAGGGGAAAGACTAAAGTGGACAGAGAATAGTGGAAAGACTAAAGTGGAAAGATGGTAGTGGACAGAATACAGTGGAGACTATAGTGGAAAGACTAAAGTGGAAAGACTAAAGTGGACAGACTATAGTTGAAAGACTATAGTGGAAAGACTGTAGTGGACAGAATAAAGTGGAGACTATAGTGGAAAGACTAAAGTGGACAGAGAATAGTGGAAAGACTAAAGTGGACAGACTATAGTGGACAGACTATAGTGGAAAGACTGTAGTGGACAGAATAAAGTGGAGACTATAGTGGAAAGACTAAAGTGGAAAGACTAAAGTGGACAGACTATAGTGGAAAGACTGAAGTGGACAGACTAAAGTGGAAAAACTAAAGTGGAAAGACTAAAGTGGGCAGACTATAGTGGAAAGACTATAGTGGACAGAATAAAGTGTAGACTATAGTGGAAAGACTAAAGTGTACAGACTAAAGTGGAAAGACTAAAGTGGACAGCCTATAGTGGAAATGACTAAAGTGGAAAGACTAAAGTGGACAGACTAAAGTGGACAGACTAAAGTGGAAATACTAAAGTGGACAGACTCTAGTGGACAGAGTAAAGCGGAAAGACTAAAGTGGAAAGACTAAAGTGGACAGTCTATAGTGGAAAGACTAAAGTGGACAGACTAAAGTGGAAAGTCTAAAGTGGAAAGACTAAAGTGGACAGACTATAGTGGAAAGACTATAGTGGAAAGACTGTAGTGGACAGAATAAAGTGGAGACTATAGTGGAAAGACTAAAGTGGACAGAGAATAGTGGAAAGACTCAAGTGGAAAGACTAAAGTGGAAAGACTAAAGTGGACAGACTAAAGTGGAAAGACTAAAGTGGAAAGATTAAAGTGGACAGACTCTAGTGGAAAGACTGAAGTGGAAAGACTAAGTGGAAAGACTAAAGTGGACAGACTATAGTGGAAAGACTATAGTGGAAAGACTGTAGTGGACAGAATAAAGTAAGACTAAAGTGGACAGACTATAGTGGAAAGACTAAAGTGGAAAGACTAAAGTTGAAAGAATAAAGTGGAAAGACTAAAGTGGACAGAGAATACTGGAAAGACTCAAGTGGAAAGACTAAAGTGGAAAGACTAAAGTGGACAGACTAAAGTGGAAAGACTAAAGTGGAAAGACTAAAGTGGACAAACTATAGTGGAAAGACTATAGTGGAAAGCCTGTAGTGGACAGAATAAAGTGGAGACTATAATGGAAAGACTAAAGTGGAAAGACTAAAGTGGAAAGACTAAAGTGGACAGACTATAGTGGAAAGACTAAAGTGGACAGACTATAGTGGAAAGACTAAAGTGGACAGACTAAAGTGGAAAGACTAAAGTGGACAGACTAAAGTGGAAAGACTAAAGTGGACAGACTCTAGTGGAAAGACTGAAGTGGAAAGACTAAGTGGACAGACTAAAGCGGAAAAAAAAAAGTGGAAAGACTAAAGTGGACAGACTATAGTGGAAAGACTAAAGTGGACAGACTAAAGTGGAAAAACTAAAGTGGAACGACTAAAGTGGACAGACTATAGTGGAAAGACTATAGTGGAAAGCCTGTAGTGGACAGAATAAAGTGGAGACTATAATGGAAAGACTAAAGTCGAAAGACTAAAGTGGAAAGACTAAAGTGGACAGACTATAGTGGAAAGACTATAGTGGAAAGACTGTAGTGGACAGAATAAAGTGGAGACTATAGTGGAAAGACTAAAGTGGAAAGACTAAAGTGGACAGAGAATAGTGGAAAGACTAAAGTGGAAAGACTGCAGTGGACAGAATAAAGTGGAGACTATAGTGGAAAGACTAGAGTGGAAAGACTAAAGTGGACAGAGAATAGTGGAAAGACTAAAGTGGACAGACTATAGTGGAAAGACTATAGTGGAAAGACTCTAGTGGACAGAATAAAGTGGAGACTATAGTGGAAAGACTAAAGTGGAAAGACTAAAGTGGACAGACTATAGTGGAAAGACTAAAGTGGACAGACTATAGTGGAAAGACTATAGTGGAGAGACTGTAGTGGACAGAATAAAGTGGAGACTATAGTGGAAAGACTAAAGTGGACAGAGAATAGTGGAAAGACTAAAGTGGAAAGACTGTAGTGGACCGAATAAAGTGGAGACTATAGTGGAAATACTAAAGTGGAAAGACTAAAGTGGACAGACTATAGTGGAAAGACTATAGTGGAAAGACTGTAGTGGACAGAATAAAGTGTAGACTATAGTGGAAAGACTAAAGTGGACAGAGAATAGTGGAAATACTAAAGTGGACAGACTATAGTGGAAAGACTAAAGTGGAAAGACTAAAGTGGACAGACTATAGTGGAAAGACTGTAGTGGACAGAATAAAGTGGAGAGTATAGTGGAAAGAATAAAGTGGACAGAGAATAGTGGAAAGACTAAAGTTGACAGACTATAGTGGAAAGACTAAAGTGGACAGACTATAGTGGAAAGACTGTAGTGGACAGAATAAAGTGGAGAGACTAAAGTGGAAAGACTAAAGTGGACAGAGAATAGTGGAAAGACTAAAGTGGAAAGACTGTAGTGGACCGAATAAAGTGGAGACTATAGTAGAAATACTAAAGTGGAAAGACTATAGTGGAGAGACTGTAGTGGACAGAATAAAGTGGAGACTATAGTGGAAAGACTAAAGTGGACAGAGAATAGTGGAAAGACTAAAGTGGAAAGACTGTAGTGGACCGAATAAAGTGGAGACTATAGTGGAAATACTAAAGTGGAAAGACTAAAGTGGACAGACTATAGTGGAAAGACTATAGTGGAAAGACTGTAGTGGACAGAATAAAGTGTAGACTATAGTGGGAAGACTAAAGTGGACAGAGAATAGTGGAAATACTAAAGTGGACAGTGGAAAGACTAAAGTGGACAGACTATAGTGGAAAGACTGTAGTGGACAGAATAAAGTGGAGAGTATAGTGGAAAGAATAAAGTGGACACAGAATAGTGGAAAGACTAAAGTGGACAGACTATAGTGGAAAGACTAAAGTGGACCGACTATAGTGGAAAGACTGTAGTGGACAGAATAAAGTGGAGAGTATAGTGGAAAGACTAAAGTGGAAAGACTAAAGTGGAAAGACTAAAGTGGACAGACTATAGTGGAAAGACTGAAGTGGACAGACTAAAGTGGAAAAACTAAAGTGGAACGACTAAAGTGGACAGACTATAGTGGAAAGACTATAGTGGAAAGACTGTAGTGGACAGAATAAAGTGTAGACCATAGTGGAAAGACTAAAGTGGACAGAATAAAGTGGAGACTATAGTGGAAAGACTAAAGTGGACAGAGAATAGTGGAAAGACTAAAGTGGAAAGACTGTAGGGGACAGAATAAAGTGGAGACTATAGTGGAAAGACTAAATTGGAAAGACTAAAAAGGACAGACTATAGTGGAAAGACTATAGTGGAAAGACTGTAGTGGACAGAATAAAGTGTAGACTATAGTGGAAAGACTAATGTGTACAGACTGAAGTGGAAAGACTAAAGTGGACAGCCTATAGTGGAAATGACTAAAGTGGAAAGACTAAAGTGGACAGACTAAAGTGGACAGACTAAAGTGGAAATACTAAAGTGGACAGACTCTAGTGGAAAGACTAAGTGGACAGACTAAAGCGGAAAGACTAAAGTGGAAAGACTAAAGTGGACAGTCTATAGTGGAAAGACTAAAGTGGACAGACTAAAGTGGAAAGTCTAAAGTGGAAAGACTAAAGTGGACAGACGATAGTGGAAAGACTATAGTGGAAAGACTGTAGTGGACAGAATAAAGTAAGACTAAAGTGGACAGACTATAGTGGAAAGACTAAAGTGGAAAGACTAAAGTTGAAAGAATAAAGTGGAAAGACTAAAGTGGACAGAGAATACTGGAAAGACTCAAGTGGAAAGACTAAAGTGGAAAGACTAAAGTGGACAGACTAAAGTGGAAAGACTAAAGTGGAAAGACTAAAGTGGACAAACTATAGTGGAAAGACTATAGTGGAAAGCCTGTAGTGGACAGAATAAAGTGGAGACTATAATGGAAAGACTAAAGTGGAAAGACTAAAGTGGAAAGACTAAAGTGGACAGACTATAGTGGAAAGACTAAAGTGGACAGACTGTAGTGGAAAGACTAAAGTGGACAGACTAAAGTGGAAAGACTAAAGTGGACAGACTAAAGTGGAAAGACTAAAGTGGACAGACTCTAGTGGAAAGACTGAAGTGGAAAGACTAAGTGGACAGACTAAAGCGGAAAAACAAAAGTGGAAAGACTCAAGTGGACAGACTATAGTGGAAAGACTAAAGTGGACAGACTAAAGTGGAAAGACTAAAGTGGAAAGACTAAAGTGGACAGACTATAGTGGAAAGACTAAAGTGGACAGACTAAAGTGGACAGACTATAGTGGAAAGACTGAAGTGGACAGACTAAAGTGGAAAAACTAAAGTGGAACGACTAAAGTGGACAGACTATAGTAGAAAGACTATAGTGGAAAGCCTGTAGTGGACAGAATAAAGTGGAGACTATAATGGAAAGACTAAAGTGGAAAGACTAAAGTGGAAATACTAAAGTGGACAGACTATAGTGGAAAGACTATAGTGGAAAGACTGTAGTGGACAGAATAAAGTGGAGAGTATAGTGGAAAGAATAAAGTGGACAGAGAATAGTGGAAAGACTAAAGTGGACAGACTATAGTGGAAAGACTAAAGTGGACAGACTATAGTGGAAAGACTGTAATGGACAGAATAAAGTGGAGAGTATAGTGGAAAGAATAAAGTCGACAGAGAATAGTGGAAAGACTAAATTGGACAGACTATAGTTGAAAGACTAAAGTGGACAGACTAAAGTGGAAAGACTAAAGTGGAAAGACTAAAGTGGACAGACTATGGTGGAAAGACTGTAGTGGACAGAATAAAGTGAAGAGTATAGTGGAAAGAATAAAGTGGACAGAGAATAGTGGAAAGACTAAAGTGGACAGACTATAGTGGAAAGACTATAGTGGAGAGACTGTAGTGGACAGAATAAAGTGGAGACTATAGTGGCAAGACTAAAGGGGAAAGACTAAAGTGGACAGAGAATATTGGAAAGACTAAAGTGGAAAGATTGTAGTGGACAGAATACAGTGGAGACTATAGTGGAAAGACTAAAGTGGAAAGACTAAAGTGGACAGACTATAGTTGAAAGACTATAGTGGAAAGACTGTAGTGGACAGAATAAAGTGGAGACTATAGTGGAAAGACTAAAGTGGACAGAGAATAGTGGAAAGACTAAAGTGGACAGACTATAGTGGACAGACTATAGTGGAAAGACTGTAGTGGACAGAATAAAGTGGAGACTATAGTGGAAAGACTAAAGTGGAAAGACTAAAGTGGACAGACTATAGTGGAAAGACTGAAGTGGACAGACTAAAGTGGACAGACAATAGTTGAAAGACTATAGTGGAAAGACTGTAGTGGACAGAATAAAGTGGAGACTATAGTGGAAAGACTAAAGTGGACAGAGAATAGTGGAAAGACTACAGTGGACAGACTATAGTGGAAAGACTGAAGTGGACAGACTAAAGTGGAAAAACTAAAGTGGAACGACTAAAGTGGACAGACTAAAGTGGAAAGACTATAGTGGAAAGACTGTAGTGTACAGAATAAAGTGTAGACTATAGTGGAAAGACTAAAGTGGACAGAGAATAGTGGAAACACTAAAGTGGACAGACTATAGCTTCGCCAAGGGGGAGTCTTATCTCCCTACATCTTCAAATCGGCCATATCTTCTTGTCTCGATTCTTTGCTTCCTGCTTACTTCTATAAAGACTATGCCTTCAGCTACATAGCCTACGCGGACGACTTGCTCTTAGTAAGCCGTAGCCGATCCACACTCACAAAAAATCTAAGTAAGCTGTCGTCAGAACTTCTGAAAATTGGCCTTGAAGTTAACCTTTCAAAATGTGAGTACCTGCATTTCAACCCTTCGTCAAATTGTTCGAGTGCATCTAAAGCTTCTATATCTCTTGGATCGTTCATCGTCAAATCAACAGACTCTCTACGGTGGCTCGGCATAACATTCAAATCTTCATTGTCAAAATTTTGCTCATCGGTTGTTCAAGAAGTTTATAAGTCGATCCGTAGCGCCTATGGGCGCATCGTCCCCAACCGGGGGCGCTATAATCGTAAAGCTTTGGGAAATTTGAACAGCACCTTCTGCGCTGCTTCTATTCTATTTCGTTCTGGCGTCAGTCATGTTCTGCGAAAGAAGGAGATTAAAAAGATGAGATCATGTTATTTTAAATATGCAAAGCACCTGCTCCACTTGTCGAAATTATGTCATAACCATACATTGACGGAGAAATTCAAAATTCAAGATGCAAGTGTTACCCTTTTGGATGTTTCGTCATCACTTTCAAAACTCATGGACAACAAGGCCCAACCAGCACACGATGTCGTCCACTGCTTCCTGACCGAAGATTAAATATTAAGTGTCTTTTTCTGTGTGTATATATGTTTTGTTTATTTTCTTTACTTTCGTCATTTACTCCGCCTTTTCAAAATGGCGGGTCATAAATAAATTACTTACTTATTACTTACTTACTTATAGTGGAAAGACTAAAGTGGAAAGACTAAAGTGGACAGACTATAGTGGAAAGACTGTAGTGGACAGAATAAAGTGGAGAGTATAGTGGAAAGAATAAAGTGGACAGAGAATAGTGGAAAGACTAAAGTGGACAGACTATAGTGGAAAGACTAAAGTGGACAGACTATAGTGGAAAGACTGTAGTGGACAGAATAAAGTGGAGAGACTAAAGTGGAAAGACTAAAGTGGACAGAGAATAGTGGAAAGACTAAAGTGGAAAGACTGTAGTGGACCGAATAAAGTGGAGACTATAGTGGAAATACTAAAGTGGAAAGACTGAAGTGGACAGACTATAGTGGAAAGACTATAGTGGAGAGACTGTAGTGGACAGAATAAAGTGGAGACTATAGTGGAAAGACTAAAGTGGAAAGACTAAAGTGGACAGAGAATAGTGGAAAGACTAAAGTGGAAAGACTGTAGTGGACCGAATAAAGTGGAGACTATAGTGGAAATACTAAAGTGGAAAGACTAAAGTGGACAGACTATAGTGGAAAGACTATAGTGGAAAGACTGGAGTGGACAGAATAAAGTGTAGACTATAGTGGAAAGACTAAAGTGGACAGAGAATAGTGGAAATACTAAAGTGGACAGTGGAAAGACTAAAGTGGACAGACTATAGTGGGAAGACTGTAGTGGACAGAATAAAGTGGAGAGTATAGTGGAAAGAATAAAGTGGACACAGAATAGTGGAAAGACTAAAGTGGACAGACTATAGTGGAAAGACTAAAGTGGACAGACTATAGTGGAAAGACTGTAGTGGACAGAATAAAGTGGAGAGTATAGTGGAAAGACTAAAGTGGAAAGATTAAAGTGGAAAGACTAAAGTGGACAGACTATAGTGGAAAGACTGAAGTGGACAGACTAAAGTGGAAAAACTAAAGTGGAACGACTAAAGTGGACAGACTATAGTGGAAAGACTATAGTGGAAAGACTGTAGTGGACAGAATAAAGTGTAGACTATGGTGGATAGACTAAAGTGGACAGAGAATAGTGGAAAGACTACAGTGGACAGACTATAGTGGAAAGACTGAAGTGGACAGACTAAAGTGGAAAAACTAAAGTGGAACGACTAAAGTGGACAGACTAAAGTGGAAAGACTATAGTGGAAAGACTGTAGTGGATAGTGGACAGACTATAGTGGAAAGACTGTAGTGGACAGAATAAAGTGGAGACTACAGTGGAAAGACTAAAGTGGAAAGACTAAAGTGGACAGACTATAGTGGAAAGACTGAAGTGGACAGACTAAAGTGGACAGACAATAGTTGAAAGACTATAGTGGAAAGACTGTAGTGGACAGAATAAAGTGGAGACTATAGTGGAAAGACTAAAGTGGACAGAGAATAGTGGAAAGACTACAGTGGACAGACTATAGTGGAAAGACTGAAGTGGACAGACTAAAGTGGAAAAACTAAAGTGGAACGACTAAAGTGGACAGACTAAAGTGGAAAGACTATAGTGGAAAGACTGTAGTGTACAGACTAAAGTGGACAGACAATAGTTGAAAGACTATAGTGGAAAGACTTTAGTGGACAGAATAAAGTGGAGACTACAGTGGAAAGACTAAAGTGGAAAGACTAAAGTGGACAGACTATAGTGGAAAGACTGAAGTGGACAGACTAAAGTGGACAGACAATAGTTGAAAGACTATAGTGGAAAGACTGTAGTGGACAGAATAAAGTGTAGACTATAGTGGAAAGACTAAAGTGGACAGAGAATAGTGGAAATACTAAAGTGGACAGACTATAGTGGAAAGACTAAAGTGGAAAGACTAAAGTGGACAGACTATAGTGGAAAGACTGTAGTGGACAGAATAAAGTGGAGAGTATAGTGGAAAGAATAAAGTGGACAGAGAATAGTGGAAAGACTAAAGTGGACAGACTATAGTGGAAAGACTAAAGTGGACAGACTATAGTGGAAAGACTGTAGTGGACAAAATAAAGTGGAGAGACTAAAGTGGAAAGACTAAAGTGGACAGAGAATAGTGGAAAGACTAAAGTGGAAAGACTGTAGTGGACCGAATAAAGTGGAGACTATAGTGGAAATACTAAAGTGGAAAGACTAAAGTGGACAGACTATAGTGGAAAGACTATAGTGGAAAGACTGTAGTGGACAGAATAAAGTGTAGACTATAGTGGAAAGACTAAAGTGGACAGAGAATAGTGGAAATACTAAAGTGGACAGTGGAAAGACTAAAGTGGACAGACTATAGTGGAAAGACTGTAGTGGACAGAATAAAGTGGAGAGTATAGTGGAAAGACTAAAGTGGAAAGACTAAAGTGGAAAGACTAAAGTGGACAGACTATAGTGGAAAGACTGAAGTGGACAGACTAAAGTTGAAAAACTAAAGTGGAACGACTAAAGTGGACAGACTATAGTTAAAAGACTATAGTGGAAAGACTGTAGTGGACAGAATAAAGTGTAGACTATAGTGGAAAGACTAAAGTGGACAGAGAATAGTGGAAATACTAAAGTGGACAGACTCTAGTGGAAAGACTAAAGTGGACAGACTATAGTGGAAAGACTGTAGTGGACAGAATAAAGTGGAGAGTATAGTGGAAAGAATAAAGTGGACAGAAAATAGTGGAAAGACTAAAGTGGACAGACTATAGTGGAAAGACTAAAGTGGACAGACTATAGTGGAAAGACTGTAGTGGACAGAATAAAGTGGAGAGTATAGTGGAAAGAATAAAGTGGACAGAGAATAGTGGAAAGACTAAATTGGACAGACTATAGTGGAAAGACTAAAGTGGACAGACTAAAGTGGAAAGACTAAATTGGAAAGACTAAAGTGGACAGACTATGGTGGAAAGACTGTAGTGGACAGAATAAAGTGGAGAGTATAGTGGAAAGAATAAAGTGGACAGAGAATAGTGGAAAGACTAAAGTGGACAGACTCTAGTGGAAAGACTATAGTAGAGAGACTGTAGTGGACAGAATAAAGTGGAGACTATAGTGGAAAGACTAAAGGGGAAAGACTAAAGTGGACAGAGAATAGTGGAAAGACTATAGTGGAAAGACTGTAGTGGACAGAATAAAGTGGAGAGTATAGTGGAAAGAATAAAGTGGACAGAGAATAGTGGAAAGACTAAAGTGGACAGACTATAGTGGAAAGACTAAAGTGGACAGACTATAGTGGAAAGACTGTAGTGGACAGAATAAAGTGGAGAGACTAAAGTGGAAAGACTAAAGTGGACAGAGAATAGTGGAAAGACTAAAGTGGAAAGACTGTAGTGGACCGAATAAAGTGGAGACTATAGTGGAAATACTAAAGTGGAAAGACTAAAGTGGACAGACTATAGTGGAAAGACTATAGTGGAGAGACTGTAGTGGACAGAATAAAGTGGAGACTATAGTGGAAAGACTAAAGTGGAAAGACTAAAGTGGACAGAGAATAGTGGAAAGACTAAAGTGGAAAGACTGTAGTGGACCGAATAAAATGGAGACTATAGTGGAAATACTAAAGTGGTAAGACTAAAGTGGACAGACTATAGTGGAAAGACTATAGTGGAGAGACTGTAGTGGACAGAATAAAGTGGAGACTATAGTGGAAAGACTAAAGTGGAAAGACTAAAGTGGACAGAGAATAGTGGAAAGACTAAAGTGGAAAGACTGTAGTGGACCGAATAAAGTGGAGACTATAGTGGAAATACTAAAGTGGAAAGACTAAAGTGGACAGTGGAAAGACTAAAGTGGACAGACTATAGTGGAAAGACTGTAGTGGACAGAATAAAGTGGAGAGTATAGTGGAAAGACTAAAGTGGAACGACTAAAGTGGACAGACTATAGTGGAAAGACTATAGTGGAAAGACTGTAGTGGACAGAATAAAGTGTAGACTATAGTGGAAAGACTAAAGTGGACAGAGAATAGTGGAAATACTAAAGTGGACAGACTCTAGTGGAAAGACTAAAGTGGACAGACTATAGTGGAAAGACTGTAGTGGACAGAATAAAGTGGAGAGTATAGTGGAAAGAATAAAGTGGACAGAGAATAGTGGAAAGACTAAAGTGGACAGACTATAGTGGAAAGACTAAAGTGGACAGACTATAGTGGAAAGACTGTAGTGGACAGAATAAAGTGGAGAGTATAGTGGAAAGAATAAAGTGGACAGAGAATAGTGGAAAGACTAAATTGGACAGACTATAGTGGAAAGACTAAAGTGGACAGACTAAAGTGGAAAGACTAAAGTGGAAAGACTAAAGTGGACAGACTATGGTGGAAAGACTGTAGTGGACAGAATAAAGTGGAGAGTATAGTGGAAAGAATAAAGTGGACAGAGAATAGTGGAAAGACTAAAGTGGACAGACTCTAGTGGAAAGACTATAGTAGAGAGACTGTAGTGGACAGAATAAAGTGGAGACTATAGTGGAAAGACTAAAGGGGAAAGACTAAAGTGGACAGAGAATAGTGGAAAGACTATAGTGGAAAGACTGTAGTGGACAGAATAAAGTGGAGAGTATAGTGGAAAGAATAAAGTGGACAGAGAATAGTGGAAAGACTAAAGTGGACAGACTATAGTGGAAAGACTAAAGTGGACAGACTATAGTGGAAAGACTGTAGTGGACAGAATAAAGTGGAGAGACTAAAGTGGAAAGACTAAAGTGGACAGAGAATAGTGGAAAGACTAAAGTGGAAAGACTGTAGTGGACCGAATAAAGTGGAGACTATAGTGGAAATACTAAAGTGGAAAGACTAAAGTGGACAGACTATAGTGGAAAGACTATAGTGGAGAGACTGTAGTGGACAGAATAAAGTGGAGACTATAGTGGAAAGACTAAAGTGGAAAGACTAAAGTGGACAGAGAATAGTGGAAAGACTAAAGTGGAAAGACTGTAGTGGACCGAATAAAGTGGAGACTATAGTGGAAATACTAAAGTGGTAAGACTAAAGTGGACAGACTATAGTGGAAAGACTATAGTGGAGAGACTGTAGTGGACAGAATAAAGTGGAGACTATAGTGGAAAGACTAAAGTGGAAAGACTAAAGTGGACAGAGAATAGTGGAAAGACTAAAGTGGAAAGACTGTAGTGGACCGAATAAAGTGGAGACTATAGTGGAAATACTAAAGTGGAAAGACTAAAGTGGACAGACTATAGTGGAAAGACTATAGTGGAAAGACTGGAGTGGACAGAGAATAGTGGAAATACTAAAGTGGACAGTGGAAAGACTAAAGTGGACAGACTATAGTGGAAAGACTGTAGTGGACAGAATAAAGTGGAGAGTATAGTGGAAAGAATAAAGTGGACACAGAATAGTGGAAAGACTAAAGTGGACAGACTATAGTGGAAAGACTAAAGTGGACAGACTATAGTGGAAAGACTGTAGTGGACAGAATAAAGTGGAGAGTATAGTGGAAAGACTAAAGTGGAAAGACTAAAGTGGAAAGACTAAAGTGGACAGACTATAGTGGAAAGACTGAAGTGGACAGACTAAAGTGGAAAAACTAAAGTGGAACGACTAAAGTGGACAGACTATAGTGGAAAGACTATAGTGGAAAGACTGTAGTGGACAGAATAAAGTGTAGACTATAGTGGAAAGACTAAAGTGGACAGAGAATAGTGGAAAGACTACAGTGGACAGACTATAGTGGAAAGACTGAAGTGGACAGACTAAAGTGGAAAAACTAAAGTGGAACGACTAAAGTGGACAGACTAAAGTGGAAAGACTATAGTGGAAAGACTGTAGTGTATAGTGGACAGACTATAGTGTTAAGACTGTAGTGGACAGAATAAAGTGGAGACTACAGTGGAAAGACTAAAGTGGAGAGACTAAAGTGGACATACTATAGTGGAAAGACTGAAGTGGACAGACTAAAGTGGACAGACAATAGTTGAAAGACTATAGTGGAAAGACTGTAGTGGACAGAATAAAGTGGAGACTATAGTGGAAAGACTAAAGTGGACAGAGAATAGTGGAAATACTAAAGTGGACAGACTCTAGTGGAAAGACTAAAGTGGAAAGACTAAAGTGGACAGAGAATAGTGGAAATACTAAAGTGGACAGACTCTAGTGGAAAGACTAAAGTGGAAAGACTAAAGTGGACAGACTATAGTGGAAAGACTGTAGTGGACAGAATAAAGTGGAGAGTATAGTGGAAAGAATAAAGTGGACAGAGAATAGTGGAAAGACTAAAGTGGACAGACTATAGTGGAAAGACTAAAGTGGACAGACTATAGTGGAAAGACTGTAGTGGACAGAATAAAGTGGAGAGTATAGTGGAAAGAATAAAGTGGACAGAGAATAGTGGAAAGACTAAATTGGACAGACTATAGTGGAAAGACTAAAGTGGACAGACTAAAGTGGAAAGACTAAAGTGGAAAGACTAAAGTGGACAGACTATGGTGGAAAGACTGTAGTGGACAGAATAAAGTGGAGAGTATAGTGGAAAGAATAAAGTGGACAGAGAATAGTGGAAAGACTAAAGTGGACAGACTCTAGTGGAAAGACTATAGTAGAGAGACTGTAGTGGACAGAATAAAGTGGAGACTATAGTGGAAAGACTAAAGGGGAAAGACTAAAGTGGACAGAGAATAGTGGAAAGACTATAGTGGAAAGACTGTAGTGGACAGAATAAAGTGGAGAGTATAGTGGAAAGAATAAAGTGGACAGAGAATAGTGGAAAGACTAAAGTGGACAGACTATAGTGGAAAGACTAAAGTGGACAGACTATAGTGGAAAGACTGTAGTGGACAGAATAAAGTGGAGAGACTAAAGTGGAAAGACTAAAGTGGACAGAGAATAGTGGAAAGACTAAAGTGGAAAGACTGTAGTGGACCGAATAAAGTGGAGACTATAGTGGAAATACTAAAGTGGAAAGACTAAAGTGGACAGACTTTAGTGGAAAGACTATAGTGGAGAGACTGTAGTGGACAGAATAAAGTGGAGACTATAGTGGAAAGACTAAAGTGGAAAGACTAAAGTGGACAGAGATTAGTGGAAAGACTAAAGTGGAAAGACTGTAGTGGACCGAATAAAGTGGAGACTATAGTGGAAATACTAAAGTGGTAAGACTAAAGTGGACAGACTATAGTGGAAAGACTATAGTGGAGAGACTGTAGTGGACAGAATAAAGTGGAGACTATAGTGGAAAGACTAAAGTGGAAAGACTAAAGTGGACAGAGAATAGTGGAAAGACTAAAGTGGAAAGACTGTAGTGGACCGAATAAAGTGGAGACTATAGTGGAAATACTAAATTGGAAAGACTAAAGTGGACAGACTATAGTGGAAAGACTATAGTGGAAAGACTGGAGTGGACAGAGAATAGTGGAAATACTAAAGTGGACAGTGGAAAGACTAAAGTGGACAGACTATAGTGGAAAGGCTGTAGTGGACAGAATAAAGTGGAGAGTATAGTGGAAAGAATAAAGTGGACACAGAATAGTGGAAAGACTAAAGTGGACAGACTATAGTGGAAAGACTAAAGTGGACAGACTATAGTGGAAAGACTGTAGTGGACAGAATAAAGTGGAGAGTATAGTGGAAAGACTAAAGTGGAAAGACTAAAGTGGAAAGACTAAAGTGGACAGACTATAGTGGAAAGACTGAAGTGGACAGACTAAAGTGGAAAAACTAAAGTGGAACGACTAAAGTGGACAGACTATAGTGGAAAGACTATAGTGGAAAGACTGTAGTGGACAGAATAAAGTGTAGACTATAGTGGAAAGACTAAAGTGGACAGAGAATAGTGGAAAGACTACAGTGGACAGACTATAGTGGAAAGACTGAAGTGGACAGACTAAAGTGGAAAAACTAAAGTGGAACGACTAAAGTGGACAGACTAAAGTGGAAAGACTATAATGGAAAGACTGTAGTGTATAGTGGACAGACTATAGTGTTAAGACTGTAGTGGACAGAATAAAGTGGAGACTACAGTGGAAAGACTAAAGTGGAGAGACTAAAGTGGACAGACTATAGTGGAAAGACTGAAGTGGACAGACTAAAGTGGACAGACAATAGTTGAAAGACTATAGTGGAAAGACTGTAGTGGACAGAATAAAGTGGAGACTATAGTGGAAAGACTAAAGTGGACAGAGAATAGTGCAAAGACTACAGTGGACAGACTATAGTGGAAAGACTGAAGTGGACAGACTAAAGTGGAAAAACTAAAGTGGAACGACTAAAGTGGACAGACTAAAGTGGAAAGACTATAGTGGAAAGACTGTAGTGTACAGAATAAAGTGTAGACTATAGTGGAAAGACTAAAGTGGACAGAGGATAGTGGAAATACTAAAGTGGACAGACTATAGTGGAAAGACTAAAGTGGAAAGACTAAAGTGGACAGACTATAGTGGAAAGACTGTAGTGGACAGAATAAAGTGGAGAGTATAGTGGAAAGAATAAAGTGGACAGAGAATAGTGGAAAGACTAAAGTGGACAGACTATAGTGGAAAGACTAAAGTGGACAGACTATAGTGGAAAGACTGTAGTGGACAAAATAAAGTGGAGAGACTAAAGTGGAAAGACTAAAGTGGACAGAGAATAGTGGAAAGACTAAAGTGGAAAGACTGTAGTGGACCGAATAAAGTGGAGACTATAGTGGAAATACTAAAGTGGAAAGACTAAAGTGGACAGACTATAGTGGAAAGACTATAGTGGAAAGACTGAAGTGGACAGAATAAAGTGTAGACTATAGTGGAAAGACTAAAGTGGACAGAGAATAGTGGAAATACTAAAGTGGACAGTGGAAAGACTAAAGTGGACAGACTATAGTGGAAAGACTGTAGTGGACAGAATACAGTGGAGAGTATAGTGGAAAGACTAAAGTGGAAAGACTAAAGTGGAAAGACTAAAGTGGACAGACTATAGTGGAAAGACTGAAGTGGACAGACTAAAGTGGAAAAACTAAAGTGGAACGACTAAAGTGGACAGACTATAGTGGAAAGACTATAGTGGAAAGACTGTAGTGGACAGAATAAAGTGTAGACTATAGTGGACAGAGAATAGTGGAAATACTAAAGTGGACAGACTCTAGTGGAAAGACTAAAGTGGAAAGACTAAAGTGGACAGACTATAGTGGAAAGACTGTAGTGGACAGAATAAAGTGGAGAGTATAGTGGAAAGAATAAAGTGGACAGAGAATAGTGGAAAGACTAAAGTGGACAGACTATAGTGGAAAGACTAAAGTGGACAGACTATAGTGGAAAGACTGTAGTGGACAGAATAAAGTGGAGAGTATAGTGGAAAGAATAAAGTGGACAGAGAATAGTGGAAAGACTAAATTGGACAGACTATAGTGGAAAGACTAAAGTGGACAGACTAAAGTGGAAAGACTAAAGTGGAAAGACTAAAGTGGACAGACTATGGTGGAAAGACTGTAGTGGACAGAATAAAGTGGAGAGTATAGTGGAAAGAATAAAGTGGACAGAGAATAGTGGAAAGACTAAAGTGGACAGACTCTAGTGGAAAGACTATAGTGGAGAGACTGTAGTGGACAGAATAAAGTGGAGACTATAGTGGAAAGACTAAAGGGGAAAGACTAAAGTGGACAGAGAATAGTGGAAAGACTAAAGTGGAAAGATTGTAGTGGACAGAATACAGTGGAGACTATAGTGGAAAGACTAAAGTGGAAAGACTAAAGTGGACAGACTATAGTTGAAAGACTATAGTGGAAAGACTGTAGTGGACAGAATAAAGTGGAGACTATAGTGGAAAGACTAAAGTGGAAAGACTAAAGTGGACAGACTATAGTGGAAAGACTGAAGTGGACAGACTAAAGTGGAAAAACTAAAGTAGAAAGACTAAAGTGGGCAGACTATAGTGGAAAGACTATAGTGGAAAGACTGTAGTGGACAGAATAAAGTGTAGACTATAGTGGAAAGACTAAAGTGTACAGACTAAAGTGGAAAGACTAAAGTGGACAGCCTATAGTGGAAATGACTAAAGTGGAAAGACTAAAGAGGACAGACTAAAGTGGACAGACTAAAGTGGAAATACTAAAGTGGACAGACTCTAGTGGAAAGACTAAGTGGACAGACTAAAGCGGAAAGACTAAAGTGGAAAGACTAAAGTGGACAGTCTATAGTGGAAAGACTAAAGTGGACAGACTAAAGTGGAAAGTCTAAAGTGGAAAGACTAAAGTGGACAGACTATAGTGGAAAGACTATAGTGGAAAGACTGTAGTGGACAGAATAAAGTGGAGACTATAGTGGAAAGACTAAAGTGGACAGAGAATAGTGGAAAGACTCAAGTGGAAAGACTAAAGTGGAAAGACTAAAGTGGACAGACTAAAGTGGAAAGACTAAAGTGGAAAGATTAAAGTGGACAGACTCTAGTGGAAAGACTGAAGTGGAAAGACTAAGTGGAAAGACTAAAGTGGACAGACTATAGTGGAAAGACTATAGTGGAAAGACTGTAGTGGACAGAATAAAGTAAGACTAAAGTGGACAGACTATAGTGGAAAGACTAAAGTGGAAAGACTAAAGTTGAAAGAATAAAGTATAAAGACTAAAGTGGACAGAGAATACTGGAAAGACTCAAGTGGAAAGACTAAAGTGGAAAGACTAAAGTGGACAGACTAAAGTGGAAAGACTAAAGTGGAAAGACTAAAGTGGACAAACTATAGTGGAAAGACTATAGTGGAAAGCCTGTAGTGGACAGAATAAAGTGGAGACTATAATGGAAAGACTAAAGTGGAAAGACTAAAGTGGAAAGACTAAAGTGGACAGACTATAGTGGAAAGACTAAAGTGGACAGACTGTAGTGGAAAGACTAAAGTGGACAGACTAAAGTGGAAAGACTAAAGTGGACAGACTAAAGTGGAAAGACTAAAGTGGACAGACTCTAGTGGAAAGACTGAAGTGGAAAGACTAAGTGGACAGACTAAAGCGGAAAAACAAAAGTGGAAAGACTCAAGTGGACAGACTATAGTGGAAAGACTAAAGTGGACAGACTAAAGTGGAAATACTAAAGTGGAAAGACTAAAGTGGACAGACTATAGTGGAAAGACTAAAGTGGACAGACTAAAGTGGACAGACTATAGCGGAAAGACTGAAGTGGACAGACTAAAGTGGAAAAACTAAAGTCGAACGACTAAAGTGGACAGACTATAGTGGAAAGACTATAGTGGAAAGCCTGTAGTGGACAGAATAAAGTGGAGACTATAATGGAAAGACTAAAGTGGAAAGACTAAAGTGGAAAGACTAAAGTGGACAGACTATAGTGGAAAGACTATAGTGGAAAGACTGTAGTGGACAGAATAAAGTGGAGAGTATAGTGGAAAGAATAAAGTGGACAGAGAATAGTGGAAAGACTAAAGTGGACAGACTATAGTGGAAAGACTAAAGTGGACAGACTATAGTGGAAAGACTGTAGTGGACAGAATAAAGTGGAGAGTAAGTGGAAAGAATAAAGTGGACAGAGAATAGTGGAAAGACTAAATTGGACAGACTATAGTGGAAAGACTAAAGTGGACAGACTAAAGTGGAAAGACTAAAGTGGAAAGACTAAAGTGGACAGACTATGGTGGAAAGACTGTAGTTGACAGAATAAAGTGGAGAGTTTAGTGGAAAGAATAAAGTAGACAGAGAATAGTGGAAAGACTAAAGTGGACAGACTATAGTGGAAAGACTATAGTGGAGAGACTGTAGTGGACAGAATAAAGTGGAGACTATAGTGGAAAGACTAAAGGGGAAAGACTAAAGTGGACAGAGAATATTGGAAAGACTAAAGTGGAAAGATTGTAGTGGACAGAATACAGTGGAGACTATAGTGGAAAGACTAAAGTGGACAGACTATAGTTGAAAGACTATAGTGGAAAGACTGTAGTGGACAGAATAAAGTGGAGACTATAGTGGAAAGACTAAAGTGGACAGAGAATAGTGGAAAGACTAAAGTGGACAGACTATAGTGGACAGTCTATAGTGGAAAGACTGTAGTGGACAGAATAAAGTGGAGACTATAGTGGAAAGACTAAAGTGGAAAGACTAAAGTGGACAGACTATAGTGGAAAGACTGAAGTGGACAGACTAAAGTGGACAGACAATAGTTGAAAGACTATAGTGGAAAGACTGTAGTGGACAGAAGAAAGTGGAGACTATAGTGGAAAGACTAAAGTGGACAGAGAATAGTGGAAAGACTACAGTGGACAGACTAAAGTGGAAAGACTGAAGTGGACAGACTAAAGTGAAAAAACTAAAGTGGAACGACTAAAGTGGACAGACTAAAGTGGAAAGACTATAGTGGAAAGACTGTAGTGTACAGAATAAAGTGTAGACTATAGTGGAAAGACTAAAGTGGACAGAGAATAGTGGAAATACTAAAGTGGACAGACTATAGTGGAAAGACTAAAGTGGAAAGACTAAAGTGGACAGACTATTTTGGAAAGACTGTAGTGGACAGAATAAAGTGGAGAGTATAGTGGAAAGACTAAAGTGGACAGACTGTAGTGGAAAGACTAAAGTGGACAGACTAAAGTGGAAAGACTAAAGTGGACAGACTAAAGTGGAAAGACTAAAGTGGACAGACTCTAGTGGAAAGACTGAAGTGGAAAGACTAAGTGGACAGACTAAAGCGGAAAAACAAAAGTGGAAAGACTCAAGTGGACAGACTATAGTGGAAAGACTAAAGTGGACAGACTAAAGTGGAAAGACTAAAGTGGAAAGACTAAAGTGGACAGACTATAGTGGAAAGACTAAAGTGGACAGACTAAAGTGGACAGACTATAGTGGAAAGGCTGAAGTGGACAGACTAAAGTGGAAAAACTAAAGTCGAACGACTAAAGTGGACAGACTATAGTGGAAAGACTATAGTGGAAAGCCTGTAGTGGACAGAATAAAGTGGAGACTATAATGGAAAGACTAAAGTGGAAAGACTAAAGTGGAAAGACTAAAGTGGACAGACTATAGTGGAAAGACTATAGTGGAAAGACTGTAGTGGACAGAATAAAGTGGAGAGTATAGTGGAAAGAATAAAGTGGACAGAGAATATTGGAAAGACTAAAGTGGACAGACTATAGTGGAAAGACTAAAGTGGACAGACTATAGTGGAAAGACTGTAGTGGACAGAATAAAGTGGAGAGTATAGTGGAAAGAATAAAGTGGACAGAGAATAGTGGAAAGACTAAATTGGACAGACTATAGTGGAAAGACTAAAGTGGACAGACTAAAGTGGAAAGACTAAAGTGGAAAGACTAAAGTGGACAGACTATCGTGGAAAGACTGTAGTTGACAGAATAAAGTGGAGAGTTTAGTGGAAAGAATAAAGTGGACAGAGAATAGTGGAAAGACTAAAGTGGACAGACTATAGTGGAAAGACTATAGTGGAGAGACTGTAGTGGACAGAATAAAGTGGAGACTATAGTGGAAAGACTAAAGGGGAAAGACTAAAGTGGACAGAGAATATTGGAAAGACTAAAGTGGAAAGATTGTAGTGGACAGAATACAGTGGAGACTATAGTGGAAAGACTAAAGTGGAAAGACTAAAGTGGACAGACTATAGTTGAAAGACTATAGTGGAAAGACTGTAGTGGACAGAATAAAGTGGAGACTATAGTGGAAAGACTAAAGTGGACAGAGAATAGTGGAAAGACTAAAGTGGACAGACTATAGTGGACAGACTATAGTGGAAAGACTGTAGTGGACAGAATAAAGTGGAGACTATAGTGGAAAGACTAAAGTGGAAAGACTAAAGTGGACAGACTATAGTGGAAAGACTGAAGTGGACAGACTAAAGTGGACAGACAATAGTTGAAAGACTATAGTGGAAAGACTGTAGTGGACAGAATAAAGAGGAGACTATAGTGGAAAGACTAAAGTGGACAGAGAATAGTGGAAAGACTACAGTGGACAGACTATAGTGGAAAGACTGAAGTGGACAGACTAAAGTGAAAAAACTAAAGTGGAACGACTAAAGTGGACAGACTAAAGTGGAAAGACTATAGTGGAAAGACTGTAGTGTACAGAATAAAGTGTAGACTATAGTGGAAAGACTAAAGTGGACAGAGAATAGTGGAAATACTAAAGTGGACAGACTATAGTGGAAAGACTAAAGTGGAAAGACTAAAGTGGACAGACTATTTTGGAAAGACTGTAGTGGACAGAATAAAGTGGAGAGTATAGTGGAAAGAATAAAGTGGACAGAGAATAGTGGAAAGACTAAAGTGGACAGACTATAGTGGAAAGACTAAAGTGGACAGACTATAGTGGAAAGACTGTAGTGGACAGAATAAAGTGGAGAGTATAGTGGAAAGAATAAAGTGGACAGAGAATAGTGGAAAGACTAAATTGGACAGACTATAGTGGAAAGACTAAAGTGGACAGACTAAAGTGGAAAGACTAAAGTGGAAAGACTAAAGTGGACAGACTATTGTGGAAAGACTGTAGTGGACAGAATAAAGTGGAGAGTATAGTGGAAAGAATAAAGTGGACAGAGAATAGTGGAAAGACTAAAGTGGACAGACTATAGTGGAAAGACTATATTGGAGAGACTGTAGTGGACAGAATAAAGTGGAGACTATAGTGGAAAGACTAAAGGGGAAAGACTAAAGTGGACAGAGAATAGTGGAAAGACTAAAGTGGAAAGATTGTAGTGGACAGAATACAGTGGAGACTATAGTGGAAAGACTAAAGTGGAAAGACTAAAGTGGACAGACTATAGTTGAAAGACTATAGTGGAAAGACTGTAGTGGACAGAATAAAGTGGAGACGATAGTGGAAAGACTAAAGTGGACAGAGAATAGTGGAAAGACTAAAGTGGACAGACTATAGTGGACAGACTATAGTGGAAAGACTGTAGTGGACAGAATAAAGTGGAGACTATAGTGGAAAGACTAAAGTGGAAAGACTAAAGTGGACAGAATATAGTGGAAAGACTGAAGTGGACAGACTAAAGTGGACAGACTATAGTTGAAAGACTATAGTGGAAAGACTGTAGTGGACAGAATAAAGTGGAGACTATAGTGGAAAGACTAAAGTGGACAGAGAATAGTGGAAAGACTAAAGTGGACAGACTATAGTGGACAGACTATAGTGGAAAGACTGTAGTGGACAGAATAAAGTGGAGACTATAGTGGAAAGACTAAAGTGGAAAGACTAAAGTGGACAGACTATAGTGGAAAGACTGAAGTGGACAGACTAAAGTGGAAAAACTAAAGTGGAAAGACTAAAGTGGGCAGACTATAGTGGAAAGACTATAGTGGAAAGACTGTAGTGGACAGAATAAAGTGTAGACTATAGTGGAAAGACTAAAGTGGAAAGACTAAAGTGGACAGCCTATAGTGGAAATGAATAAAGTGGAAAGACTAAAGTGGACAGACTAAAGTGGACAGACTAAAGTGGAAATACTAAAGTGGACAGACTCTAGTGGAAAGACTAAGTGGACAGACTAAAGCGGAAAGACTAAAGTGGAAAGACTAAAGTGGACAGTCTATAGTGGAAAGACTAAAGTGGACAGACTAAAGTGGAAAGTCTAAAGTGGAAAGACTAAAGTGGACAGACTATAGTGGAAAGACTATAGTGGAAAGACTGTAGTGGACAGAATAAAGTGGAGACTATAGTGGAAAGACTAAAGTGGACAGAGAATAGTGGAAAGACTCAAGTGGAAAGACTAAAGTGGAAAGACTAAAGTGGACAGACTAAAGTGGAAAGACTAAAGTGGAAAGATTAAAGTGGACAGACTCTAGTGGAAAGACTGAAGTGGAAAGACTAAGTGGAAAGACTAAAGTGGACAGACTATAGTGGAAAGACTATAGTGGAAAGACTGTAGTGGACAGAATAAAGTAAGACTAAAGTGGACAGACTATAGTGGAAAGACTAAAGTGGAAAGACTAAAGTTGAAAGAATAAAGTGGAAAGACTAAAGTGGACAGAGAATACTGGAAAGACTCAAGAGGAAAGACTAAAGTGGAAAGACTAAAGTGGCGGACTAAAGTGGAAAGACTAAAGTGGAAAGACTAAAATGGACAAACTATAGTGGAAAGACTATAGTGGAAAGCCTGTAGTGGACAGAATAAAGTGGAGACTATAATGGAAAGACTAAAGTGGAATGACTAAAGTGGAAAGACTAAAGTGGACAGACTATAGTGGAAAAACTAAAATGGACAAACTATAGTGGAAAGACTATAGTGGAAAGCCTGTAGTGGAGAGAATAAAGTGGAGACTATAATGGAAAGACTAAAGTGGACAGAGAATACTGGAAAGACTCAAGAGGAAAGACTAAAGTGGAAAGACTAAAGTGGCGGACTAAAGTGGAAAGACTAAAGTGGAAAGACTAAAATGGACAAACTATAGTGGAAAGACTATAGTGGCAAGCCTGTAGTGGACAGAATAAAGTGGAGACTATAATGGAAAGACTAAAGTGGAAAGACTAAAGTGGAAAGACTAAAGTGGACAGACTATAGTGGAAAGACTAAAATGGACAAACTATAGTGGAAAGACTATAGTGGAAAGCCTGTAGTGGACAGAATAAAGTGGAGACTATAATGGAAAGACTAAAGTGGAAAGACTAAAGTGGAAAGACTAAAGTGGACAGACTATAGTGGAAAGACTAAAGTGGACAGACTATAGTGGAAAGACTAAAGTGGACAGACTATAGTGGAACGACTAAAGTGGACAGACTAAAGTGGAAAGACTAAGTGGACAGACTAAAGCGGAAAAACAAAAGTGGAAAGACTAAAGTGGACAGACTATAGTGGAAAGACTAAAGTGGACAGACTAAAGTGGAAAGACTAAAGTGGAAAGACTAAAGTGGACAGACTATAGTGGAAAGACTAAAGTGGACAGACTAAAGTGGACAGACTATAGTGGAAAGACTGAAGTGGACAGACTAAAGTGGAAAAACTAAAGTGGAACGACTGAAGTGGACAGACTATAGTGGAAAGACTATAGTGGAAAGCCTGTAGTGGACAGAATAAAGTGGAGACTATCATGGAAAGACTAAATTGAAAAGACTAAAGTGGAAAGACTAAAGTGGACAGACTATAGTGGAAAGACTATAGTGGAAAGACTGTAGTGGACAGAATAAAGTGGAGACTATAGTGGAAAGACTAAAGTGGAAAGACTAAAGTGGACAGAGAATAGTGGAAATACTAAAGTGGAAAGACTGTAGTGGACAGAATAAAGTGGAGACTATAGTGGAAAGACTAAAGTGGAAAGACTAAAGTGGACAGAGAATAGTGGAAAGACTAAAGTGGACAGACTATAGTGGAAAGACTATAGTGGAAAGACTGTAGTGGACAGAATAAAGTGTAGACTATAGTGGAAAGACTAAAGTGTACAGACTAAAGTGGAAAGACTAAAGTGGACAGCCTATAGTGGAAATGACTAAAGTGGAAAGACTAAAGTGGACAGACTAAAGTGGACAGACTAAAGTGGAAATACTAAAGTGGACAGACTCTAGTGGAAAGACTAAGTGGACAGACTAAAGCGGAAAGACTAAAGTGGAAAGACTAAAGTGGACAGTCTATAGTGGAAAGACTAAAGTGGACAGACTAAAGTGGAAAGTCTAAAGTGGAAAGACTAAAGTGGACAGACTATAGTGGAAAGACTATTGTGGAAAGACTGTAGTGGACAGAATAAAGTGGAGACTATAGTGGAAAGACTAAAGTGGACAGAGAATAGTGGAAAGACTCAAGTGGAAAGACTAAAGTGGAAAGACTAAAGTGGACAGACTAAAGTGGAAAGACTAAAGTGGAAAGATTAAAGTGGACAGACTCTAGTGGAAAGACTGAAGTGGAAAGACTAAGTGGAAAGACTAAAGTGGACAGACTATAGTGGAAAGACTATAGTGGAAAGACTGTAGTGGACAGAATAAAGTAAGACTAAAGTGGACAGACTATAGTGGAAAGACTAAAGTGGAAAGACTAAAGTTGAAAGAATAAAGTGGAAAGACTAAAGTGGACAGAGAATACTGGAAAGACTCAAGTGGAAAGACTAAAGTGGAAAGACTAAAGTGGACAGACTAAAGTGGAAAGACTAAAGTGGAAAGACTAAAGTGGACAAACTATAGTGGAAAGACTATAGTGGAAAGCCTGTAGTGGACAGAATAAAGTGGAGACTATAATGGAAAGACTAAAGTGGAAAGACTAAAGTGGAAAGACTAAAGTGGACAGACCATAGTGGAAAAACTAAAGTAGAAAGACTAAAGTGGGCAGACTATAGTGGAAAGACTATAGTGGAAAGACTGTTGTGGACAGAATAAAGTGTAGACTATAGTGGAAAGACTAAAGTGTACAGACTAAAGTGGAAAGACTAAAGTGGACAGCCTATAGTGGAAATGACTAAAGTGGAAAGACTAAAGTGGACAGACTAAAGTGGACAGACTAAAGTGGAAATACTAAAGTGGACAGACTCTAGTGGAAAGACTAAGTGGACAGACTAAAGCGGAAAGACTAAAGTGGAAAGACTAAAGTGGACAGTCTATAGTGGAAAGACTAAAGTGGACAGACTAAAGTGGAAAGTCTAAAGTGGAAAGACTAAAGTGGACAGACTATAGTGGAAAGACTATTGTGGAAAGACTGTAGTGGACAGAATAAAGTGGAGACTATAGTGGAAAGACTAAAGTGGACAGAGAATAGTGGAAAGACTCAAGTGGAAAGACTAAAGTGGAAAGACTAAAGTGGACAGACTAAAGTGGAAAGACTAAAGTGGAAAGATTAAAGTGGACAGACTCTAGTGGAAAGACTGAAGTGGAAAGACTAAGTGGAAAGACTAAAGTGGACAGACTATAGTGGAAAGACTATAGTGGAAAGACTGTAGTGGACAGAATAAAGTAAGACTAAAGTGGACAGACTATAGTGGAAAGACTAAAGTGGAAAGACTAAAGTTGAAAGAATAAAGTGGAAAGACTAAAGTGGACAGAGAATACTGGAAAGACTCAAGTGGAAAGACTAAAGTGGAAAGACTAAAGTGGACAGACTAAAGTGGAAAGACTAAAGTGGAAAGACTAAAGTGGACAAACTATAGTGGAAAGACTATAGTGGAAAGCCTGTAGTGGACAGAATAAAGTGGAGACTCTAATGGAAAGACTAAAGTGGAAAGACTAAAGTGGAAAGACTAAAGTGGACAGACTATAGTGGAAAGACTAAAGTGGACAGACTGTAGTGGAAAGACTAAAGTGGACAGACTAAAGTGGAAAGACTAAAGTGGACAGACTAAAGTGGAAAGACTAAAGTGGACAGACTCTAGTGGAAAGACTGAAGTGGAAAGACTAAGTGGACAGACTAAAGCGGAAAAACAAAAGTGGAAAGACTCAAGTGGACAGACTATAGTGGAAAGACTAAAGTGGACAGACTAAAGTGGACAGACTATAGTGGAAAGACTGAAGTGGACAGACTAAAGTGGAAAAACTAAAGTGGAACGACTAAAGTGGACAGACTATAGTGGAAAGACTATAGTGGAAAGCCTGTAGTGGACAGAATAAAGTGGAGACTATAATGGAAAGACTAAAGTGGAAAGACTAAAGTGGAAAGACTAAAGTGGACAGACTATAGTGGAAAGACTATAGTGGAAAGACTGTAGTGGACAGAATAAAGTGGAGAGTATAGTGGAAAGAATAAAGTGGACAGAGAATAGTGGAAAGACTAAAGTGGACAGACTATAGTGGAAAGACTAAAGTGGACAGACTATAGTGGAAAGACTGTAGTGGACAGAATAAAGTGGAGAGTATAGTGGAAAGAATAAAGTGGACAGAGAATAGTGGAAAGACTAAATTGGACAGACTATAGTGGAAAGACTAAAGTGGACAAACTAAAGTGGAAAGACTAAAGTGGAAAGACTAAAGTGGACAGACTATGGTGGAAAGACTGTAGTTGACAGAATAAAGTGGAGAGTTTAGTGGAAAGAATAAAGTGGACAGAGAATAGTGGAAAGACTAAAGTGGACAGACTATAGTGGAAAGACTATAGTGGAGAGACTGTAGTGGACAGAATAAAGTGGAGACTATAGTGGAAAGACTAAAGGGGAAAGACTAAAGTGGACAGAGAATATTGGAAAGACTAAAGTGGAAAGATTGTAGTGGACAGAATACAGTGGAGACTATAGTGGAAAGACTAAAGTGGAAAGACTAAAGTGGACAGACTATAGTTGAAAGACTATAGTTGAAAGACTGTAGTGGACAGAATAAAGTGGAGACTATAGTGGAAAGAATAAAGTGGACAGAGAATAGTGGAAAGACTAAAGTGGACAGACTATAGTGGACAGACTATAGTGGAAAGACTGTAGTGGACAGAATAAAGTGGAGACTATAGTGGAAAGACTAAAGTGGAAAGACTAAAGTGGACAGACTATAGTGGAAAGACTTAAGTGGACAGACTAAAGTGGACAGACAATAGTTGAAAGACTATAGTGGAAAGACTGTAGTGGACAGAATAAAGTGGAGACTATAGTGGAAAGACTAAAGTGGACAGAGAATAGTGGAAAGACTACAGTGGACAGACTATAGTGGAAAGACTGAAGTGGACAGACTAAAGTGGAAAAACTAAAGTGGAACGACTAAAGTGGACAGACTAAAGTGGAAAGACTATAGTGGAAAGACTGTAGTGTACAGAATAAAGTGTAGACTATAGTGGAAAGACTAAAGTGGACAGAGAATAGTGGAAATACTAAAGTGGACAGACTATAGTGGAAAGACTAAAGTGGAAAGACTGTAGTGTACAAAATAAAGTGTAGACTATAGTGGAAAGACTAAAGTGGACAGAGAATAGTGGAAATACTAAAGTGGACAGACTATAGTGGAAAGACTAAAGTGGAAAGACGAAAGTGGACAGACTATAGTGGAAAGACTGTAGTGGACAGAATAAAGTAGAGAGTATAGTGGAAAGAATAAAGTGGACAGAGAATAGTGGACAGACTAAAGTGGACAGAATAAAGTGGAGAGTATAGTGGAAAGAATAAAGTGGACAGAGAATAGTGGAAAGACTAAAGTGGACAGACTATAGTGGAAAGACTAAAGTGGACAGACTATAGTGGAAAGACTGTAGTGGACAGAATAGAGTGGAGAGTATAGTGGAAAGAATAAAGTGGACAGAGAATAGTGGAAAGACTAAATTGGACAGACTATAGTGGAAAGACTAAAGTGGACAGACTAAAGTGGAAAGACTAAAGTGGAAATACTAAAGTGGACATACTCTAGTGGAAAGACTAAGTGGACAGACTAAAGCGGAAAGACTAAAGTGGAAAGACTAAAGTGGACAGAGAATAGTGGAAAGACTAAAGTGGACAGACTATAGTGGAAAGACTATAGTGGAAAGACTGTAGTGGACAGAATAAAGTGGAGACTATAGTGGAAAGACTAAAGTGGAAAGACTAAAGTGGACAGACTATAGTGGAAAGACTGAAGTGGACAGACTAAAGTGGAAAAACTAAAGTGGAACGACTAAAGTGGACAGACTATAGTGGAAAGACTATAGTGGAAAGACTAAAGTGGACAGACTATAGTGGAAAGACTGTAGTGGACAGAATAAAGTGGAGAGTATAGTGGAAAGAATAAAGTGGACAGAGAATAGTGGAAAGACTAAAGTGGACAGACTATAGTGGAAAGACTAAAGTGGACAGACTATAGTTGAAAGACTATAGTGGAAAGACTGTAGTGGACAGAATAAAGTGGAGACTATAGTGGAAAGACTAAAGTGGACAGAGAATAGTGGAAAGACTAAAGTGGACAGACTATAGTGGACAGACTATAGTGGAAAGACTGTAGTGGACAGAATAAAGTTGAGACTATAGTGGAAAGACTAAAGTGGAAAGACTAAAGTGGACAGACTATAGTGGAAAGACTGAAGTGGACAGACTAAAGTGGACAGACTATAGTTGAAAGACTATAGTGGAAAGACTGTAGTGGACAGAATAAAGTGGAGACTATAGTGGAAAGACTAAAGTGGACAGAGAATAGTGGAAAGACTAAAGTGGACAGACTATAGTGGACAGACTATAGTGGAAAGACTGTAGTGGACAGAATAAAGTGGAGACTATAGTGGAAAGACTAAAGTGGAAAGACTAAAGTGGACAGACTATAGTGGAAAGACTGAAGTGGACAGACTAAAGTGGAAAAACTAAAGTAGAAAGACTAAAGTGGGCAGACTATAGTGGAAAGACTATAGTGGAAAGACTGTAGTGGACAGAATAAAGTGTAGACTATAGTGGAAAGACTAAAGTGTACAGACTAAAGTGGAAAGACTAAAGTGGACAGCCTATAGTGGAAATGACTAAAGTGGAAAGACTAAAGTGGACAGACTAAAGTGGACAGACTAAAGTGGAAATACTAAAGTGGACAGACTCTAGTGGAAAGACTAAGTGGACAGACTAAACCGGAAAGACTAAAGTGGAAAGACTAAAGTGGACAGTCTATAGTGGAAAGACTAAAGTGGACAGACTAAAGTGGAAAGTCTAAAGTGGAAAGACTAAAGTGGACAGACTATAGTGGAAAGACTATAGTGGAAAGACTGTAGTGGACAGAATAAAGTAAGACTAAAGTGGACAGACTATAGTGGAAAGACTAAAGTGGAAAGACTAAAGTTGAAAGAATAAAGTGGAAAGACTAAAGTGGACAGAGAATACTGGAAAGACTCAAGTGGAAAGACTAAAGTGGAAAGACTAAAGTGGACAGACTAAAGTGGAAAGACTAAAGTGGAAAGACTAAAGTGGACAAACTATAGTGGAAAGACTATAGTGGAAAGCCTGTAGTGGACAGAATAAAGTGGAGACTATAATGGAAAGACTAAAGTGGAAAGACTAAAGTGGAAAGACTAAAGTGGACAGACTAAAGTGGACAGACTATGGTGGAAAGACTGTAGTGGACAGAATAAAGTGGAGAGTATAGTGGAAAGAATAAAGTGGACAGAGAATAGTGGAAAGACTAAAGTGGACAGACTATAGTGGAAAGACTATAGTGGAGAGACTGTAGTGGACAGAATAAAGTGGAGACTATAGTGGAAAGACTAAAGGGGAAAGACTAAAGTGGACAGAGAATAGTGGAAAGACTAAAGTGGAAAGATTGTAGTGGACAGAATACAGTGGAGACTATAGTGGAAAGACTAAAGTGGAAAGACTTAAGTGGACAGACTATAGTTGAAAGACTATAGTGGAAAGACTGTAGTGGACAGAATAAAGTGGAGACTATAGTGGAAAGACTAAAGTGGACAGAGAATAGTGGAAAGACTAAAGTGGACAGACTATAGTGGAAAGACTGTAGTGGACAGAATAAAGTGGAGACTATAGTGGAAAGACTAAAGTGGAAAGACTAAAGTGGACAGAATATAGTGGAAAGACTGAAGTGGACAGACTAAAGTCTACAGACTATAGTTGAAAGACTATAGTGGAAAGACTGTAGTGGACAGAATAAAGTGGAGACTATAGTGGAAAGACTAAAGTGGACAGAGAATAGTGGAAAGACTAAAGTGGACAGACTATAGTGGACAGACTATAGTGGAAAGACTGTAGTGGACAGAATAAAGTGGAGACTATAGTGGAAAGACTAAAGTGGAAAGACTAAAGTGGACAGACTATAGTGGAAAGACTGAAGTGGACAGACTAAAGTGGAAAAACTAAAGTGGAAAGACTAAAGTGGGCAGACTATAGTGGAAAGACTATAGTGGAAAGACTGTAGTGGACAGAATAAAGTGTAGACTATAGTGGAAAGACTAAAGTGTACAGACTAAAGTGGAAAGACTAAAGTGGACAGCCTATAGTGGAAATGAATAAAGTGGAAAGACTAAAGTGGACAGACTAAAGTGGACAGACTAAAGTGGAAATACTAAAGTGGACAGACTCTAGTGGAAAGACTAAGTGGACAGACTAAAGCGGAAAGACTAAAGTGGAAAGACTAAAGTGGACAGTCTATAGTGGAAAGACTAAAGTTTACAGACTAAAGTGGAAAGTCTAAAGTGGAAAGACTAAAGTGGACAGACTATAGTGGAAAGACTATAGTGGAAAGACTGTAGTGGACAGAATAAAGTGGAGACTATAGTGGAAAGACTAAAGTGGACAGAGAATAGTGGAAAGACTCAAGTGGAAAGACTAAAGTGGAAAGACTAAAGTGGACAGACTAAAGTGGAAAGACTAAAGTGGAAAGATTAAAGTGGACAGACTCTAGTGGAAAGACTGAAGTGGAAAGACTGAGTGGAAAGACTAAAGTGGACAGACTATAGTGGAAAGACTATAGTGGAAAGACTGTAGTGGACAGAATAAAGTAAGACTAAAGTGGACAGAGAATACTGGAAAGACTCAAGAGGAAAGACTAAAGTGGAAAGACTAAAGTGGCGGACTAAAGTGGAAAGACTAAAGTGGTAAGACTAAAATGGACAAACTATAGTGGAAAGACTATAGTGGAAAGCCTGTAGTGGACAGAATAAAGTGGAGACTATAATGGAAAGACTAAAGTGGAAAGACTAAAGTGGAAAGACTAAAGTGGACAGACTATAGTGGAAAGACTAAAATGGACAAACTATAGTGGAAAGACTATAGTGGAAAGCCTGTAGTGGACAGAATAAAGTGGAGACTATAATGGAAAGACTAAAGTGGAAAGACTAAAGTGGAAAGACTAAAGTGGACAGAGAATACTGGAAAGACTCAAGAGGAAAGACTAAAGTGGAAAGACTAAAGTGGCGGACTAAAGTGGAAAGACTAAAGTGGAAAGACTAAAATGGACAAACTATAGTGGAAAGACTATAGTGGCAAGCCTGTAGTGGACAGAATAAAGTGGAGACTATAATGGAAAGACTAAAGTGGAAAGACTAAAGTGGAAAGACTAAAGTGGACAGACTATAGTGGAAAGACTAAAATGGACAAACTATGGTGGAAAGTTTATAGTGGAAAGCCTGTAGTGGACAGAATAAAGTGGAGACTATAATGGAAAGACTAAAGTGGAAAGACTAAAGTGGAAAGACTAAAGTGGACAGACTATAGTGGAAAGACTAAAGTGGACAGACTATAGTGGAAAGACTAAAGTGGACAGACTATAGTGGAACGACTAAAGTGGACAGACTAAAGTGGAAAGACTAAGTGGACAGACTAAAGCGGAAAAACTAAAGTGGAAAGACTAAAGTGGACAGACTATAGTGGAAAGACTAAAGTGGACAGACTAAAGTGGAAAGACTAAAGTGGAAAGACTAAAGTGGACAGACTATAGTGGAAAGACTAAAGTGGACAGACTAAAGTGGACAGACTATAGTGGAAAGACTGAAGTGGACAGACTAAAGTGGAAAAACTAAAGTGGAACGACTAAAGTGGACAGACTATAGTGGAAAGACTATAGTGGAAAGCCTGTAGTGGACAGAATAAAGTGGAGACTATAATGGAAAGACTAAATTGGAAAGACTAAAGTGGAAAGACTAAAGTGGACAGACTATAGTGGAAAGACTATAGTGGAAAGACTGTAGTGGACAGAATAAAGTGGAGACCATAGTGGTAAGACTAAAGTGGAAAGACTAAAGTGGACAGAGAATAGTGGAAATACTAAAGTGGAAAGACTGTAGTGGACAGAATAAAGTGGAGACTATAGTGGAAAGACTAAAGTGGAAAGACTAAAGTGGACAGAGAATAGTGGAAAGACTAAAGTGGAAAGATTGTAGTGGACAGAATACAGTGGAGACTATAGTGGAAAGACTAAAGTGGAAAGACTAAAGCGGACAGACTATAGTTGAAAGACTATAGTGGAAAGACTGTACTGGACAGAATAAAGTGGAGACTATAGTTGAAAGACTAAAGTGGAAAGACTAAAGCGGACAGACTATAGTTGAAAGACTATAGTGGAAAGACTGTACTGGACAGAATAAAGTGGAGACTATAGTTGAAAGACTAAAGTGGACAGAGAATAGTGGAAAGAGTAAAGTGGACAGACTATAGTGGACAGACTATAGTGAAAAGCCTGTAGTGGACAGAATAAAGTGGAGACTATAATGGAAAGACTAAAGTGGAAAGACTAAAGTGGAACGACTAAAGTGGACAGACTATAGTGGAAAGACTATAGTGGAAAGCCTGTAGTGGACAGAATAAAGTGGAGACTATAATGGAAAGACTAAAGTGGAAAGACTAAAGTGGAAAGACTAAAGTGGACAGACTATAGTGGAAAGACTATAGTGGAAAGACAGTAGTGGACAGAATAAAGTGGAGACTATAGTGGAAAGACTAAAGTGGAAAGACTAAAGTGGACAGAGAATAGTGGAAAGACTAAAGCGGAAAGACTATAGTGGACAGAATAAAGTGGAGACTATAGTGGAAAGACTAAAGTGGAAAGACTAAAGTGGACAGAGAATAGTGGAAAGACTAAAGTGGACAGACTATAGTGGAAAGACTATAGTGGAAAGACTGTAGTGGACAGAATAAAGTGGAGACTATAGTGGAAAGACTAAAGTGGAAAGACTAGAGTGGACAGACTATAGTGGAAAGACTGAAGTGGACAGACTAAAGTGGAAAAACTAAAGTGGAACGACTAAAGTGGACAGACTATAGTGGAAAGACTATAGTGGAAAGACTGTAGTGGACAGAATAAAGTGTAGACTATAGTGGAAAGACTGTAGTGGAAAGACTGTAGTGGACAGAATAAAGTGGAGACTATAGTGGAAAGACTAAAGTGGACAGAGAATAGTGGAAAGACTAAAGTGGACAGACTATAGTGGACAGACTATAGTGGAAAGACTGTAGTGGACAGAATAAAGTGGAGACTATAGTGGAAAGACTAAAGTGGAAAGACTAAAGTGGACAGAATATAGTGGAAAGACTGAAGTGGACAGACTAAAGTCTACAGACTATAGTTGAAAGACTATAGTGGAAAGACTGTAGTGGACAGAATAAAGTGGAGACTATAGTGGAAAGACTAAAGTGGACAGAGAATAGTGGAAAGACTAAAGTGGACAGACTATAGTGGACAGACTATAGTGGAAAGACTGTAGTGGACAGAATAAAGTGGAGACTATAGTGGAAAGACTAAAGTGGAAAGACTAAAGTGGACAGACTATAGTGGAAAGACTGAAGTGGACAGACTAAAGTGGAAAAACTAAAGTGGAAAGACTAAAGTGGGCAGACTATAGTGGAAAGACTATAGTGGAAAGACTGTAGTGGACAGAATAAAGTGTAGACTATAGTGGAAAGACTAAAGTGTACAGACTAAAGTGGAAAGACTAAAGTGGACAGCCTATAGTGGAAATGAATAAAGTGGAAAGACTAAAGTGGACAGACTAAAGTGGACAGACTAAAGTGGAAATACTAAAGTGGACAGACTCTAGTGGAAAGACTAAGTGGACAGACTAAAGCGGAAAGACTAAAGTGGAAAGACTAAAGTGGACAGTCTATAGTGGAAAGACTAAAGTGGACAGACTAAAGTGGAAAGTCTAAAGTGGAAAGACTAAAGTGGACAGACTATAGTGGAAAGACTATAGTGGAAAGACTGTAGTGGACAGAATAAAGTGGAGACTATAGTGGAAAGACTAAAGTGGACAGAGAATAGTGGAAAGACTCAAGTGGAAAGACTAAAGTGGAAAGACTAAAGTGGACAGACTAAAGTGGAAAGACTAAAGTGGAAAGATTAAAGTGGACAGACTCTAGTGGAAAGACTGAAGTGGAAAGACTAAGTGGAAAGACTAAAGTGGACAGACTATAGTGGAAAGACTATAGTGGAAAGACTGTAGTGGACAGAATAAAGTAAGACTAAAGTGGACAGACTATAGTGGAAAGACTAAAGTGGAAAGACTAAAGTTGAAAGAATAAAGTGGAAAGACTAAAGTGGACAGAGAATACTGGAAAGACTCAAGAGGAAAGACTAAAGTGGAAAGACTAAAGTGGCGGACTAAAGTGGAAAGACTAAAGTGGAAAGACTAAAATGGACAAACTATAGTGGAAAGACTATAGTGGAAAGCCTGTAGTGGACAGAATAAAGTGGAGACTATAATGGAAAGACTAAAGTGGAAAGACTAAAGTGGAAAGACTAAAGTGGACAGACTATAATGGAAAGACTAAAATGGACAAACTATAGTGGAAAGACTATAGTGGAAAGCCTGTAGTGGACAGAATAAAGTGGAGACTATAATGGAAAGACTAAAGTGGAAAGACTAAAGTGGAAAGACTAAAGTGGAAAGACTAAAGTGGACAGAGAATACTGGAAAGACTCAAGAGGAAAGACTAAAGTGGAAAGATTAAAGTGGCGGACTAAAGTGGAAAGACTAAAGTGGAAAGACTAAAATGGACAAACTATAGTGGAAAGACTATAGTGGCAAGCCTGTAGTGGACAGAATAAAGTGGAGACTATAATGGAAAGACTAAAGTGGAAAGACTAAAGTGGAAAGACTAAAGTGGACAGACTATAGTGGAAAGACTAAAATGAACAAACTATAGTGGAAAGTTTATAGTGGAAAGCCTGTAGTGGACAGAATAAAGTGGAGACTATAATGGAAAGACTAAAGTGGAAAGACTAAAGTGGAAAGACTAAAGTAGACAGACTATAGTGGAAAGACTAAAGTGGACAGACTATAGTGGAAAGACTAAAGTGGACAGACTATAGTGGAACGACTAAAGTGGACAGACTAAAGTGGAAAGACTAAGTGGACAGACTAAAGCGGAAAAACAAAAGTGGAAAGACTAAAGTGGACAGACTATAGTGGAAAGACTAAAGTGGACAGACTAAAGTGGAAAGACTAAAGTGGAAAGACTAAAGTGGACAGACTATAGTGGAAAGACTAAAGTGGACAGACTAAAGTGGACAGACTATAGTGGAAAGACTGAAGTGGACAGACTAAAGTGGAAAAACTAAAGTGGAACGACTAAAGTAGACAGACTATAGTGGAAAGACTATAGTGGAAAGCCTGTAGTGGACAGAATAAAGTGGAGACTATAATGGAAAGACTAAATTGGAAAGACTAAAGTGGAAAGACTAAAGTGGACAGACTATAGTGGAAAGACTATAGTGGAAAGACTGTAGTGGACAGAATAAAGTGGAGACTATAGTGGTAAGACTAAAGTGGAAAGACTAAAGTGGACAGAGAATAGTGGAAATACTAAAGTGGAAAGACTGTAGTGGACAGAATAAAGTGGAGACTATAGTGGAAAGACTAAAGTGGAAAGACTAAAGTGGACAGAGAATAGTGGAAAGACTAAAGTGGACAGACTATAGTGGAAAGACTATAGTGGAAAGACTGTAGTGGACAGAATAAAGTGGAGACTATAGTGGAAAGACTAAAGTGGAAAGACTAAAGTGGACAGACTATAGTGGAAAGACTGTAGTGGACAGAATAAAGTGGAGAGTATCGTGGAAAGAATAAAGTGGACAGGGAATAGTGGAAAGACTAAAGTGGACAGACTATAGTGGAAAGACTAAAGTGGACAGACTATAGTGGAAAGACTGTAGTGGACAGAATAAAGTGGAGAGTATAGTGGAAAGAATAAAGTGGACAGAGAATAGTGGAAAGACTAAAGTGGACTGACTATAGTGGAAAGTCTAAAGTGGACAGACTAAAGTGGAATGACTAAAGTTGAAAGACTAAAGTGGACAGACTATGGTGGAAAGACTGTAGCGGACAGAATAAAGTGGAGAGTATAGTGGAAAGAATAAAGTGGACAGAGAATAGTGGAAAGACTAAAGTGGACAGACTATAGTGGAAAGACTATAGTGGAGAGACTGTAGTGGACAGAATAAAGTGGAGACTATAGTGGAAAGACTAAAGTGGACAGAGAATAGTGGAAAGACTAAAGACTAAAGTGGAAAGACTATAGTGGAAAGACTAAAGTGGAAAGACTAAAGTGGACAGAGAATAGTGGAAAGACTAAAGTGGAAAGATTGTAGTGGACAGAATACAGTGGAGACTATAGTGGAAAGACTAAAGTGGAAAGACTAAAGTGGACAGACTATAGTTGAAAGACTATAGTGGAAAGACTGTAGTGGACAGAATAAAGTGGAGACTATAGTGGAAAGACTAAAGTGGACAGAGAATAGTGAAAAGACTAAAGTGGACGGACTATAGTGGACAGACTATAGTGGAAAGACTGTAGTGGACAGAATAAAGTGGAGACTATAGTGGAAAGACTAAAGTGGAAAGACTAAAGTGGACAGACTATAGTGGAAAGACTGAAGGGGACTGACTAAAGTGGAAAAACTAAAGTGGAAAGACTAAAGTGGGCAGACTATAGTGGAAAGACGATAGTGGAAAGACTGTAGTGGACAGAATAAAGTGTAGACTATAGTGGAAAGACTAAAGTGTACAGACTAAAGTGGAAAGACTAAAGTGGACAGCCTATAGTGGAAATGACTAAAGTGGAAAGACTAAAGTGGACAGACTAAAGTGGACAGACTAAAGTAGAAATACTAAAGTGGACAGACTCTAGTGGAAAGACTAAGTGGAAAGACTAAAGCGGAAAGACTAAAGTGGAAAGACTAAAGTGGACAGACTATAGTGGAAAGACTAAAGTGGACAGACTAAAGTGGAAAGTCTAAAGTGGAAAGACTAAAGTGGACAGACTATAGTGGAAAGACTATAGTGGAAAGACTGTAGTGGACAGAATACAGTGGAGACTATAGTGGAAAGACTAAAGTGGAAAGACTAAAGCGGACAGACTATAGTTGAAAGACTATAGTGGAAAGACTGTACTGGACAGAATAAAGTGGAGACTATAGTTGAAAGACTAAAGTGGAAAGACTAAAGCGGACAGACTATAGTTGAAAGACTATAGTGGAAAGACTGTACTGGACAGAATAAAGTGGAGACTATAGTTGAAAGACTAAAGTGGACAGAGAATAGTGGAAAGAGTAAAGTGGACAGACTATGGTGGACAGACTATAGTGAAAAGCCTGTAGTGGACAGAATAAAGTGGAGACTATAATGGAAAGACTAAAGTGGAAAGACTAAAGTGGAACGACTAAAGTGGACAGACTATAGTGGAAAGACTATAGTGGAAAGCCTGTAGTGGACAGAATAAAGTGGAGACTATAATGGAAAGACTAAAGTGGAAAGACTAAAGTGGAAAGACTAAAGTGGACAGACTATAGTGGAAAGACTATAGTGGAAAGACAGTAGTGGACAGAATAAAGTGGAGACTATAGTGGAAAGACTAAAGTGGAAAGACTAAAGTGGACAGAGAATAGTGGAAAGACTAAAGTGGAAAGACTATAGTGGACAGAATAAAGTGGAGACTATAGTGGAAAGACTAAAGTGGAAAGACTAAAGTGGACAGAGAATAGTGGAAAGACTAAAGTGGACAGACTATAGTGGAAAGACTATAGTGGAAAGACTGTAGTGGACAGAATAAAGTGGAGACTATAGTGGAAAGACTAAAGTGGAAAGACTAGAGTGGACAGACTATAGTGGAAAGACTGAAGTGGACAGACTAAAGTGGAAAAACTAAAGTGGAACGACTAAAGTGGACAGACTATAGTGGAAAGACTATAGTGGAAAGACTGTAGTGGACAGAATAAAGTGTAGACTATAGTGGAAAGACTGTAGTGGAAAGACTGTAGTGGACAGAATAAAGTGGAGACTATAGTGGAAAGACTAAAGTGGACAGAGAATAGTGGAAAGACTAAAGTGGACAGACTATAGTGGACAGACTATAGTGGAAAGACTGTAGTGGACAGAATAAAGTGGAGACTATAGTGGAAAGACTAAAGTGGAAAGACTAAAGTGGACAGAATATAGTGGAAAGACTGAAGTGGACAGACTAAAGTCTACAGACTATAGTTGAAAGACTATAGTGGAAAGACTGTAGTGGACAGAATAAAGTGGAGACTATAGTGGAAAGACTAAAGTGGACAGAGAATAGTGGAAAGACTAAAGTGGACAGACTATAGTGGACAGACTATAGTGGAAAGACTGTAGTGGACAGAATAAAGTGGAGACTATAGTGGAAAGACTAAAGTGGAAAGACTAAAGTGGACAGACTATAGTGGAAAGACTGAAGTGGACAGACTAAAGTGGAAAAACTAAAGTGGAAAGACTAAAGTGGGCAGACTATAGTGGAAAGACTATAGTGGAAAGACTGTAGTGGACAGAATAAAGTGTAGACTATAGTGGAAAGACTAAAGTGTACAGACTAAAGTGGAAAGACTAAAGTGGACAGCCTATAGTGGAAATGAATAAAGTGGAAAGACTAAAGTGGACAGACTAAAGTGGACAGACTAAAGTGGAAATACTAAAGTGGACAGACTCTAGTGGAAAGACTAAGTGGACAGACTAAAGCGGAAAGACTAAAGTGGAAAGACTAAAGTGGACAGTCTATAGTGGAAAGACTAAAGTGGACAGACTAAAGTGGAAAGTCTAAAGTGGAAAGACTAAAGTGGACAGACTATAGTGGAAAGACTATAGTGGAAAGACTGTAGTGGACAGAATAAAGTGGAGACTATAGTGGAAAGACTAAAGTGGACAGAGAATAGTGGAAAGACTCAAGTGGAAAGACTAAAGTGGAAAGACTAAAGTGGACAGACTAAAGTGGAAAGACTAAAGTGGAAAGATTAAAGTGGACAGACTCTAGTGGAAAGACTGAAGTGGAAAGACTAAGTGGAAAGACTAAAGTGGACAGACTATAGTGGAAAGACTATAGTGGAAAGACTGTAGTGGACAGAATAAAGTAAGACTAAAGTGGACAGACTATAGTGGAAAGACTAAAGTGGAAAGACTAAAGTTGAAAGAATAAAGTGGAAAGACTAAAGTGGACAGAGAATACTGGAAAGACTCAAGAGGAAAGACTAAAGTGGAAAGACTAAAGTGGCGGACTAAAGTGGAAAGACTAAAGTGGAAAGACTAAAATGGACAAACTATAGTGGAAAGACTATAGTGGAAAGCCTGTAGTGGACAGAATAAAGTGGAGACTATAATGGAAAGACTAAAGTGGAAAGACTAAAGTGGAAAGACTAAAGTGGACAGACTATAGTGGAAAGACTAAAATGGACAAACTATAGTGGAAAGACTATAGTGGAAAGCCTGTAGTGGACAGAATAAAGTGGAGACTATAATGGAAAGACTAAAGTGGAAAGACTAAAGTGGAAAGACTAAAGTGGAAAGACTAAAGTGGACAGAGAATACTGGAAAGACTCAAGAGGAAAGACTAAAGTGGAAAGATTAAAGTGGCGGACTAAAGTGGAAAGACTAAAGTGGAAAGACTAAAATGGACAAACTATAGTGGAAAGACTATAGTGGCAAGCCTGTAGTGGACAGAATAAAGTGGAGACTATAATGGAAAGACTAAAGTGGAAAGACTAAAGTGGAAAGACTAAAGTGGACAGACTATAGTGGAAAGACTAAAATGAACAAACTATAGTGGAAAGTTTATAGTGGAAAGCCTGTAGTGGACAGAATAAAGTGGAGACTATAATGGAAAGACTAAAGTGGAAAGACTAAAGTGGAAAGACTAAAGTAGACAGACTATAGTGGAAAGACTAAAGTGGACAGACTATAGTGGAAAGACTAAAGTGGACAGACTATAGTGGAACGACTAAAGTGGACAGACTAAAGTGGAAAGACTAAGTGGACAGACTAAAGCGGAAAAACAAAAGTGGAAAGACTAAAGTGGACAGACTATAGTGGAAAGACTAAAGTGGACAGACTAAAGTGGAAAGACTAAAGTGGAAAGACTAAAGTGGACAGACTATAGTGGAAAGACTAAAGTGGACAGACTAAAGTGGACAGACTATAGTGGAAAGACTGAAGTGGACAGACTAAAGTGGAAAAACTAAAGTGGAACGACTAAAGTAGACAGACTATAGTGGAAAGACTATAGTGGAAAGCCTGTAGTGGACAGAATAAAGTGGAGACTATAATGGAAAGACTAAATTGGAAAGACTAAAGTGGAAAGACTAAAGTGGACAGACTATAGTGGAAAGACTATAGTGGAAAGACTGTAGTGGACAGAATAAAGTGGAGACTATAGTGGTAAGACTAAAGTGGAAAGACTAAAGTGGACAGAGAATAGTGGAAATACTAAAGTGGAAAGACTGTAGTGGACAGAATAAAGTGGAGACTATAGTGGAAAGACTAAAGTGGAAAGACTAAAGTGGACAGAGAATAGTGGAAAGACTAAAGTGGACAGACTATAGTGGAAAGACTATAGTGGAAAGACTGTAGTGGACAGAATAAAGTGGAGACTATAGTGGAAAGACTAAAGTGGAAAGACTAAAGTGGACAGACTATAGTGGAAAGACTGTAGTGGACAGAATAAAGTGGAGAGTATAGTGGAAAGAATAAAGTGGACAGGGAATAGTGGAAAGACTAAAGTGGACAGACTATAGTGGAAAGACTAAAGTGGACAGACTATAGTGGAAAGACTGTAGTGGACAGAATAAAGTGGAGAGTATAGTGGAAAGAATAAAGTGGACAGAGAATAGTGGAAAGACTAAAGTGGACTGACTATAGTGGAAAGTCTAAAGTGGACAGACTAAAGTGGAATGACTAAAGTTGAAAGACTAAAGTGGACAGACTATGGTGGAAAGACTGTAGCGGACAGAATAAAGTGGAGAGTATAGTGGAAAGAATAAAGTGGACAGAGAATAGTGGAAAGACTAAAGTGGACAGACTATAGTGGAAAGACTATAGTGGAGAGACTGTAGTGGACAGAATAAAGTGGAGACTATAGTGGAAAGACTAAAGTGGACAGAGAATAGTGGAAAGACTAAAGACTAAAGTGGAAAGACTATAGTGGAAAGACTAAAGTGGAAAGACTAAAGTGGACAGAGAATAGTGGAAAGACTAAAGTGGAAAGATTGTAGTGGACAGAATACAGTGGAGACTATAGTGGAAAGACTAAAGTGGAAAGACTAAAGTGGACAAACTATAGTTGAAAGACTATAGTGGAAAGACTGTAGTGGACAGAATAAAGTGGAGACTATAGTGGAAAGACTAAAGTGGACAGAGAATAGTGAAAAGACTAAAGTGGACGGACTATAGTGGACAGACTATAGTGGAAAGACTGTAGTGGACAGAATAAAGTGGAGACTATAGTGGAAAGACTAAAGTGGAAAGACTAAAGTGGACAGACTATAGTGGAAAGACTGAAGGGGACAGACTAAAGTGGAAAAACTAAAGTGGAAAGACTAAAGTGGGCAGACTATAGTGGAAAGACGATAGTGGAAAGACTGTAGTGGACAGAATAAAGTGTAGACTATAGTGGAAAGACTAAAGTGTACAGACTAAAGTGGAAAGACTAAAGTGGACAGCCTATAGTGGAAATGACTAAAGTGGAAAGACTAAAGTGGACAGACTAAAGTGGACAGACTAAAGTAGAAATACTAAAGTGGACAGACTCTAGTGGAAAGACTAAGTGGAAAGACTAAAGCGGAAAGACTAAAGTGGAAAGACTAAAGTGGACAGACTATAGTGGAAAGACTAAAGTGGACAGACTAAAGTGGAAAGTCTAAAGTGGAAAGACTAAAGTGGACAGACTATAGTGGAAAGACTATAGTGGAAAGACTGTAGTGGACAGAATAAAGTGTAGACTATAGTGGAAAGACTAAAGTGTACAGACTAAAGTGGAAAGACTAAAGTGGACAGCCTATAGTGGGAATGACTAAAGTGGAAAGACTAAAGTGGACAGACTAAAGTGGACAGACTAAAGTAGAAATACTAAAGTGGACAGACTCTAGTGGAAAGACTAAAGTGGACAGACTAAAGTGGAAAGACTAAAGTGGAAATACTAAAGTGGACAGACTCTAGTGGAAAGACTAAAGTGGACAGACTAAAGTGGAAAGACTAAAGTGGAAAGATTAAAGTGGACAGACTCTAGTGGAAAGACTGAAGTGGAAAGACTAAGTGGAAAGACTAAAGTGGACAGACTATAGTGGACAGACTATAGTGGAAAGACTGTAGTGGACAGAATAAAGTAAGACTAAAGTGGACAGACTATAGTGGAAAGACTAAAGTGGAAAGACTATAGTTGAAAGAATAAAGTGGAAAGAATAAAGTGGAAAGACTAAAGTGGACAGACTATAGTGGAAAGACTATAGTGGAAAGACTGTAGTGGACAGAATAAAGTGGAGACTATAGTGGAAAGACTAAAGTAGAAGACTAAAGTGGACAGAGAATAGTGGAAAGACTAAAGTGGACAGACTATAGTGGAAAGACTAAAGTGGACAGACTAAAGTGGAACGACTAAAGTGGAAAGACTAAAGTGAATAGACTATAGTGGAAAGACTGTTGTGGACAGAATAAAGTGGAGAGTATAGTGGAAAGAATAAAGTGGACAGAGAATAGTGGAAAGACTAAAGTGGACAGACTATAGTGGAAAGACTATAGTGGAGAGACTGTAGTGGACAGAATAAAGTGGAGACTATAGTGGAAAGATTAAAGTGGAAAGACTAAAGTGGACAGAGAATAGTGGAAAGACTAAAGTGGAAAGACTGTAGTGGACCGAATAAAGTGGAGACTATAGTGGAAATACTAAAGTGGAAAGACTAAAGTGGACAGACTATAGTGGAAAGACTATAGTGGAAAGACTGTAGTGGACAGAATAAAGTGGAGACGATAGTGGAAAGACTAAAGTGGACAGAGAATAGTGGAAAGACTCAGTGGACACACTAAAGTGTACACACTGAAGTGGAGAGGAGAAAGTGGAAAGACTAAAGTGACAAGACTCAAGTGGACAGACTATAGTGGAAAGACTAAAGTGGACAGACTAAAGTGGAAAGACTAAAGTGGAAAGAAAAAAGTGGACGGACTATAGTGAAAAGACTAAAGTGGACAGACTATAGTGGAAAGACTAAAGTGGACAGACTATAGTGGAACGACTAAAGTGGACAGACTAAAGTGGAAAGACTAAGTGGACAGACTAAAGCGGAAAAACAAAAGTGGAAAGACTAAAGTGGACAGACTATAGTGGAAAGACTAAAGTGGACAGACTAAAGTGGAAAGACTAAAGTGGAAAGACTAAAGTGGACAGACTATAGTGGAAAGACTAAAGTGGACAGACTAAAGTGGACAGACTATAGTGGAAAGACTGAAGTGGACAGACTAAAGTGGAAAAACTAAAGTGGAACGACTAAAGTGGACAGACTATAGTGGAAAGACTATAGTGGAAAGCCTGTAGTGGACAGAATAAAGTGGAGACTATAATGGAAAGACTAAATTGGAAAGACTAAAGTGGAAAGACTAAAGTGGACAGACTATAGTGGAAAGACTATAGTGGAAAGACTGTAGTGGACAGAATAAAGTGGAGACTATAGTGGTAAGACTAAAGTGGAAAGACTAAAGTGGACAGAGAATAGTGGAAATACTAAAGTGGAAAGACTGTAGTGGACAGAATAAAGTGGAGACTATAGTGGAAAGACTAAAGTGGACAGAGAATAGTGGAAAGACTAAAGTGGACAGACTATAGTGGAAAGACTATAGTGGAAAGACTGTAGTGGACAGAATAAAGTGGAGACTATAGTGGAAAGACTAAAGTGGAAAGACTAAAGTGGACAGACTATAGTGGAAAGACTGTAGTGGACAGAATAAAGTGGAGAGTATAGTGGAAAGAATAAAGTGGACAGGGAATAGTGGAAAGACTAAAGTGGACAGACTATAGTGGAAAGACTAAAGTGGACAGACTATAGTGGAAAGACTGTAGTGGACAGAATAAAGTGGAGAGTATAGTGGAAAGAATAAAGTGGACAGAGAATAGTGGAAAGACTAAAGTGGACTGACTATAGTGGAAAGTCTAAAGTGGACAGACTAAAGTGGAATGACTAAAGTTGAAAGACTAAAGTGGACAGACTATGGTGGAAAGACTATAGTGGAGAGACTGTAGTGGACAGAATAAAGTGGAGACTATAGTGGAAAGACTAAAGTGGACAGAGAATAGTGGAAAGACTAAAGACTAAAGTGGAAAGACTATAGTGGAAAGACTAAAGTGGAAAGACTAAAGTGGACAGAGAATAGTGGAAAGACTAAAGTGGAAAGATTGTAGTGGACAGAATACAGTGGAGACTATAGTGGAAAGACTAAAGTGGAACGACTAAAGTGGACAGACTATAGTGGAAAGACTATAGTGGAAAGCCTGTAGTGGACAGAATAAAGTGGAGACTATAATGGAAAGACTAAATTGGAAAGACTAAAGTGGAAAGACTAAAGTGGACAGACTATAGTGGAAAGACTATAGTGGAAAGACTGTAGTGGACAGAATAAAGTGGAGACTATAGTGGTAAGACTAAAGTGGAAAGACTAAAGTGGACAGAGAATAGTGGAAATACTAAAGTGGAAAGACTGTAGTGGACAGAATAAAGTGGAGACTATAGTGGAAAGACTAAAGTGGACAGAGAATAGTGGAAAGACTAAAGTGGACAGACTATAGTGGAAAGACTATAGTGGAAAGACTGTAGTGGACAGAATAAAGTGGAGACTATAGTGGAAAGACTAAAGTGGAAAGACTAAAGTGGACAGACTATAGTGGAAAGACTGTAGTGGACAGAATAAAGTGGAGAGTATAGTGGAAAGAATAAAGTGGACAGGGAATAGTGGAAAGACTAAAGTGGACAGACTATAGTGGAAAGACTAAAGTGGACAGACTATAGTGGAAAGACTGTAGTGGACAGAATAAAGTGGAGAGTATAGTGGAAAGAATAAAGTGGACAGAGAATAGTGGAAAGACTAAAGTGGACAGACTATAGTGGAAAGACTATAGTGGAGAGACTGTAGTGGACAGAATAAAGTGGAGACTATAGTGGAAAGACTAAAGTGGACAGAGAATAGTGGAAAGACTAAAGACTAAAGTGGAAAGACTATAGTGGAAAGACTAAAGTGGAAAGACTAAAGTGGACAGAGAATAGTGGAAAGACTAAAGTGGAAAGATTGTAGTGGACAGAATACAGTGGAGACTATAGTGGAAAGACTAAAGTGGAAAGACTAAAGTGGACAGACTATAGTTGAAAGACTATAGTGGAAAGACTGTAGTGGACAGAATAAAGTGGAGACTATAGTGGAAAGACTAAAGTGGACAGAGAATAGTGAAAAGACTAAAGTGGACGGACTATAGTGGACAGACTATAGTGGAAAGACTGTAGTGGACAGAATAAAGTGGAGACTATAGTGGAAAGACTAAAGTGGAAAGACTAAAGTGGACAGACTATAGTGGAAAGACTGAAGGGGACAGACTAAAGTGGAAAAACTAAAGTGGAAAGACTAAAGTGGGCAGACTATAGTGGAAAGACGATAGTGGAAAGACTGTAGTGGACAGAATAAAGTGTAGACTATAGTGGAAAGACTAAAGTGTGGACCGAAAAGTCTAAAGTGGAAAGACTAAAGTGGACAGACTATAGTGGAAAGACTATAGTGGAAAGACTGTAGTGGACAGAATAAAGTGTAGACTATAGTGGAAAGACTAAAGTGTACAGACTAAAGTGGAAAGACTAAAGTGGACAGCCTATAGTGGAAATGACTAAAGTGGAAAGACTAAAGTGGACAGACTAAAGTGGACAAACTAAAGTAGAAATACTAAAGTGGACAGACTCTAGTGGAAAGACTAAAGTGGACAGACTAAAGTGGAAAGACTAACGTGGAAAGATTAAAGTGGACAGACTCTAGTGGAAAGACTGAAGTGGAAAGACTAAGTGGAAAGACTAAAGTGGACAGACTATAGTGGACAGACTATAGTGGAAAGACTGTAGTGGACAGAATAAAGTAAGACTAAAGTGGACAGACTATAGTGGAAAGACTAAAGTGGAAAGACTATAGTTGAAAGAATAAAGTGGAAAGAATAAAGTGGAAAGACTAAAGTGGACAGACTATAGTGGAAAGACTATAGTGGAAAGACTGTAGTGGACAGAATAAAGTGGAGACTATAGTGGAAAGACTAAAGTAGAAGACTAAAGTGGACAGAGAATAGTGGAAAGACTAAAGTGGACAGACTATAGTGGAAAGACTAAAGTGGACAGACTAAAGTGGAAAGACTAAAGTGGAAAGACTAAAGTGAATAGACTATAGTGGAAAGACTGTTGTGGACAGAATAAAGTGGAGAGTATAGTGGAAAGAATAAAGTGGACAGAGAATAGTGGAAAGACTAAAGTGGACAGACTATAGTGGAAAGACTATAGTGGAGAGACTGTAGTGGACAGAATAAAGTGGAGACTATAGTGGAAAGATTAAAGTGGAAAGACTAAAGTGGACAGAGAATAGTGGAAAGACTAAAGTGGAAAGACTGTAGTGGACCGAATAAAGTGGAGACTATAGTGGAAATACTAAAGTGGAAAGACTAAAGTGGACAGACTATAGTGGAAAGACTATAGTGGAAAGACTGTAGTGGACAGAATAAAGTGGAGACGATAGTGGAAAGACTAAAGTGGACAGAGAATAGTGGAAAGACTCAGTGGACACACTAAAGTGTACACACTGAAGTGGAGAGGAGAAAGTGGAAAGACTAAAGTGACAAGACTCAAGTGGACAGACTATAGTGGAAAGACTAAAGTGGACAGACTAAAGTGGAAAGACTAAAGTGGAAAGAAAAAAGTGGACGGACTATAGTGAAAAGACTAAAGTGGACAGACTATAGTGGAAAGACTATAGTGGAAAGACTGTAGTGGACAGAATAAAGTGGAGACTAGAGTGGAAAGACTAAAGTGGACAGAGAATAGTTGAAAGACTAAAGTGGAAAGACTGTAGTGGACAGAATAAAGTGGAGACTATAGTGGAAAGACTAAAGTGGAAAGACGAAAGTGCACAGACTATAGTGGAAAGACTGAAGTGGAAAGACTAAGTGGACAGACTAAAGTGGAAAGACTATAGTGGAAAGACTAAAGTGGACAGACTATAGTGTAAAGACTAAAGTGGACAGACTGAAGTGGAAAGACAATAGTGGAAAGACTAAAGTGGACAAACTATAGTGGAAAGACTGAAGTGGAAAGACTCAGTGGACAAACTAAAGTGTACACACTGAAGTGGAGAGAAGAAAGTGGAAAGACTAAAGTGGAAAGACTAAAGTGGACAGACTATAGTGGAAAGACTAAAGTGGACAGACTAAAGTGGAAAGACTAAAGTGGATATACGATAGTGGAAATGATTAAAGTGGAAAGACTAAAGTGGAAAGACTAAAGTGGACAGACTATAGTGGAAAGACTAAAGTGGACAGACTATAGTGGAAAGACTAAAGTGGACAGAATAAGGTGGAAAGACTAAAGTGGAAAGACTAAAGTGGACAGACGATAGTGGAAATGACTAAAGTGGAAAGACAAAAGTGGACAGACTAAATTGGACAGACTAAAGTGGAAAACTAAAGTGGAAAGACTGAAGTGGAAAGACTAAGTGGATAGACTAAAGCGGAAAGACTAAAGTGGAAAGACTAAAGTGGTGAGACTATAGTGTAAAGACTGAAGTGGAAAGACTCAGTGGACAAACTAAAGTGTACACACTGAAGTGGACAGAATAAAGTGGAAAGACTAAAGTGGAAAGACTAAAGTGAACAGACTATAGTGGAAAGACTAAAGTGGACAGACTAAAGTGGAAAGACTAAAGTGGAAAGACTAAAGTGGACAGACTTTAGTGGAAAGACTAAAGTGGACAGACTATAGTGGAAAGACTAAAGTGGACAGACTAAAGTGGAAAGACTAAAGTGGAAAGACTAAAGTGGACAGACGATAGTGGAAATGACTAAAGTGGAAAGACAAAAGTGGAAAACTAAAGTGGAAAGACTGAAGTGGAAAGACTAAGTGGACAGACTAAAGCGGGAAAGACTAATCTGGAAAGACTAAAGTGGTGAGACTATAGTGGAAAGACTGAAGTGGAAAGACTCAGTGGACAAACTAAATTGTACACACTGAAGTGGACAGAATAAAGTGGAAAGACTAAAGTGGAAAGACTAAAGTGAACAGACTATAGTGGAAAGACTAAAGTGGACAGACTAAAGTGGAAAGACTAAAGTGGACAGACTAAAGTGGACAGACTAAAGTGGAAAGACTAAAGTGGAAAGACTAAAGTAGTGAGACTATAGTGGAAAGACAGAAGTGGAAAGACTCAGTGGACAGACTAAAGTGTACACACTGAAGTGGACAGAATAAAGTGGAAAGACTAAAGTGGAAAGACTAAAGTGGACAGACTATAGTGGAAAGACTAAAGTGGACAGACTATAGTGGAAAGACTAAAGTGGACAGACTAAAGTGGAAAACTAAAGTTGAAAGACTAAAGTGGACAGACTATAGGGGAAAGACTATAGTGGAAAGACTGTAGTGGACAGAATAAAGTGGAGACTATAGTGGAAAGACTAAAGTGGACAGAGAATAGTGGAAAGACTAAAGTGGACAGACTATAGTGGAAAGACTATAGTGGAGAGACTGTAGTGGACAGAATAAAGTGGAGACTATAGTGGAAAGACTAAAGTGGAAAGACTAAAGTGGACAGACTATAGTGGAAAGACTGTAGTGGACAGAATAAAGTGGAGACTATAGTGGAAAGACTAAAGTGGACAGAGAATAGTGGAAACACTAAATTGGACAGACTATAGTGGAAAGACTATAGAGGAAAGACTGTAGTGGAAAGAATAAAGTGGAGACTATACTGGAAAGACTAAAGTGGACAGAGAATAGTGGAAAGACTGTAGTGGACAGAATAAAGTGGAGACTAGAGTGGAAAGACTAAAGTGGACAGAGAATAGTGGAAAGACTAAAGTGGAAAGACTGTAGTGGACAGAATAAAGTGGAGACTATAGTGGAAAGACTAAAGTGGAAAGACGAAAGTGGACAGACTATAGTGGAAAGACTGAAGTGGAAAGACTAAGTGGACAAACTAAAGTGTACACACTGAAGTGGAGAGAAGAAAGTGGAAAGACTAAAGTGGAAAGACTAAAGTGGACAGACTAAAGTGGAAAGACTAAAGTGGGAAGACTAAAGTGGACGGACTATAGTGGAAAGACTAAAGTGGACAGACTAAAGTGGAAAGACTAAAGTGGACATACGATAGTGGAAATGATTAAAGTGGAAAGACTAAAGTGGAAAGACTAAAGTGGAAAGACTAAAGTGGACAGACTCTAGTGGAAAGACTAAGTGGACAGACTAAAGCGAAAAGAATAGGGTGGAAAGACTAAAGTGGACAGACTATAGCGGAAAACTGAAGTGGAAAGACTCAGTAGACAGACTAAAGTGGAGACTATAGTTGAAATACTATAGTGGAAAGACTGTAGTGGACAGAATAAAGTGGAGACTATAGTGGAAAGACTAAAGTGGAAAGACGAAAGTGGAAAGACTATAGTGGAAAGACTAAAGTGGACAGACTATAGTGTAAAGACTAAAGTGGACAGACTGAAGTGGAAAGACAATAGTGGAAAGACTAAAGTGGACAAACTATAGTGGAAAGACTGAAGTGGAAAGACTCAGTGGACAAACTAAAGTGTACACACTGAAGTGGAGAGAAGAAAGTGGAAAGACTAAAGTGGAAAGACTAAAGTGGACAGACTAAAGTGGAAAGACTAAAGTGGGAAGACTAAAGTGGACGGACTATAGTGGAAAGACTAAAGTGGACAGACTAAAGTGGAAAGACTAAAGTGGACATACGATAGTGGAAATGATTAAAGTGGAAAGACTAAAGTGGAAAGACTAAAGTGGAAAGACTAAAGTGGACAGACTCTAGTGGAAAGACTAAGTGGACAGACTAAAGCGAAAAGAATAGGGTGGAAAGACTAAAGTGGACAGACTATAGCGGAAAACTGAAGTGGAAAGACTCAGTAGACAGACTAAAGTGGAGACTATAGTTGAAAGACTATAGTGGAAAGACTGTAGTGGACAGAATAAAGTGGAGACTATAGTGGAAAAACTAAAGTGGACAAAGAATAATGGAAAGACTAAAGTGGACAGACTATAGTGGAAAGACTATAGTGGAAAGACTGTAGTGGACAGAATAAAGTTGAGACTATAGTGGAAAGACTAAAGTGGAAAGACTAAAGTGGACAGACTATAGTGGAAAGACTAAAGTGGACAGACTAAAGTGGAAAAACTAAAGTGGAAAGACTAAAGTGGACAGACTATAGTGGAAAGACTATAGTGGAAAGACTTTAGTGGACAGAATAAAGTGGAGACTATAGTGGAAAGACTAAAGTGGAAAGACTAAAGTGGACAGACTATAGTGGAAAATAGACTGAAGTGGAAAGACTCAGTGGACAGACTAAAGTGTACACACTGAAGTGGACAGAATAAAGTGGAAAGACCAAAGTGGACAGACTAAAAGGAAAGACTAAAGTGGACAGACTAAAGTGGAAAAACTAAAGTGGAAAGACTAAAGTGGACAGACTATAGTGGAAAGACTAAAGTGGACAGAATAAGGAGGAAAGACTAAAGTGGAAAGACTAAAGTGGACAGACGATAGTGGAAATGACTAAAGTGGAAAGACAAAAGTGGACAGACTAAATTGGACAGACTAAAGTGGAAAACTAAAGTGGAAAGACTGAAGTGGAAAGACTAAGTGGATAGACTAAAGCGGAAAGACTAAAGTGGAAAGACTAAAGTGGTGAGACTATAGTGTAAAGACTGAAGTGGAAAGACTCAGTGGACAAACTAAAGTGTACACACTGAAGTGGACAGAATAAAGTGGAAAGACTAAAGTGGAAAGACTAAAGTGAACAGACTATAGTGGAAAGACTAAAGTGGACAGACTAAAGTGGAAAGACTAAAGTGGAAAGACTAAAGTGGACAGACTTTAGTGGAAAGACTAAAGTGGACAGACTATAGTGGAAAGACTAAAGTGGACAGACTAAAGTGGAAAGACTAAAGTGGAAAGACTAAAGTGGACAGACTATAGTGGAAAGACTAAAGTGGACAGACTAAAGTGGAAAAACTAAAGTGGAAAGTCTAAAGTGGACAGACTATAGTGGAAAGACTATAGTGGAAAGACTTTAGTGGACAGAATAAAGTGGAGACTATAGTGGAAAGACTAAAGTGGAAAGACTAAAGTGGACAGACTATAGTGGAAAATAGACTGAAGTGGAAAGACTCAGTGGACAGACTAAAGTGTACACACTGAAGTGGACAGAATAAAGTGGAAAGACCAAAGTGGACAGACTAAAAGGAAAGACTAAAGTGGACAGACTATAGTGGAAAGACTGAAGTGGAAAGACTAAAGTGGACAGACTTTAGTGGAAAGACTAAAGTGGACAGACTATAGTGGAAAGACTAAAGTGGACAGAATAAGGTGGAAAGACTAAAGTGGAAAGACTAAAGTGGACAGACGATAGTGGAAATGACTAAAGTGGAAAGACAAAAGTGGACAGACTAAATTGGACAGACTAAAGTGGAAAACTAAAGTGGAAAGACTGAAGTGGAAAGACTAAGTGGATAGACTAAAGCGGAAAGACTAAAGTGGAAAGACTAAAGTGGTGAGACTATAGTGTAAAGACTGAAGTGGAAAGACTCAGTGGACAAACTAAAGTGTACACACTGAAGTGGACAGAATAAAGTGGAAAGACTAAAGTGGAAAGACTAAAGTGAACAGACTATAGTGGAAAGACTAAAGTGGACAGACTAAAGTGGAAAGACTAAAGTGGAAAGACTAAAGTGGACAGACTTTAGTGGAAAGACTAAAGTGGACAGACTATAGTGGAAAGACTAAAGTGGACAGACTAAAGTGGAAAGACTAAAGTGGAAAGACTAAAGTGGACAGACGATAGTGGAAATGACTAAAGTGGAAAGACAAAAGTGGAAAACTAAAGTGGAAAGACTGAAGTGGAAAGACTAAGTGGACAGACTAAAGCGGGAAAGACTAATGTGGAAAGACTAAAGTGGTGAGACTATAGTGGAAAGACTGAAGTGGAAAGACTCAGTGGACAAACTAAATTGTACACACTGAAGTGGACAGAATAAAGTGGAAAGACTAAAGTGGAAAGACTAAAGTGAACAGACTATAGTGGAAAGACTAAAGTGGACAGACTAAAGTGGAAAGACTAAAGTGGACAGACTAAAGTGGACAGACTAAAGTGGAAAGACTAAAGTGGAAAGACTAAAGTAGTGAGACTATAGTGGAAAGACAGAAGTGGAAAGACTCAGTGGACAGACTAAAGTGTACACACTGAAGTGGACAGAATAAAGTGGAAAGACTAAAGTGGAAAGACTAAAGTGGACAGACTATAGTGGAAAGACTAAAGTGGACAGACTATAGTGGAAAGACTAAAGTGGACAGACTAAAGTGGAAAACTAAAGTTGAAAGACTAAAGTGGACAGACTATAGGGGAAAGACTATAGTGGAAAGACTGTAGTGGACAGAATAAAGTGGAGACTATAGTGGAAAGACTAAAGTGGACAGAGAATAGTGGAAAGACTAAAGTGGACAGACTATAGTGGAAAGACTATAGTGGAGAGACTGTAGTGGACAGAATAAAGTGGAGACTATAGTGGAAAGACTAAAGTGGAAAGACTAAAGTGGACAGACTATAGTGGAAAGACTGTAGTGGACAGAATAAAGTGGAGACTATAGTGGAAAGACTAAAGTGGACAGAGAATAGTGGAAACACTAAATTGGACAGACTATAGTGGAAAGACTATAGAGGAAAGACTGTAGTGGAAAGAATAAAGTGGAGACTATAGTGGAAAGACTAAAGTGGACAGAGAATAGTGGAAAGACTGTAGTGGACAGACTGTAGTGGACAGAATAAAGTGGAGACTATAGTGGAAAGACTAAAGTGGAAAGACGAAAGTGGACAGACTATAGTGGAAAGACTGAAGTGGAAAGACTAAGTGGACAGACTAAAGTGGAAAGACTATAGTGGAAAGACTAAAGTGGACAGACTATAGTGTAAAGACTAAAGTGGACAGACTGAAGTGGAAAGACAATAATGGAAAGACTAAAGTGGACAAACTATAGTGGAAAGACTGAAGTGGAAAGACTCAGTGGACAAACTAAAGTGTACACACTGAAGTGGAGAGAAGAAAGTGGAAAGACTAAAGTGGAAAGACTAAAGTGGACAGACTAAAGTGGAAAGACTAAAGTGGGAAGACTAAAGTGGACGGACTATAGTGGAAAGACTAAAGTGGACAGACTAAAGTGGAAAGACTAAAGTGGACATACGATAGTGGAAATGATTAAAGTGGAAAGACTAAAGTGGAAAGACTAAAGTGGAAAGACTAAAGTGGACAGACTCTAGTGGAAAGACTAAGTGGACAGACTAAAGCGAAAAGAATAGGGTGGAAAGACTAAAGTGGACAGACTATAGCGGAAAACTGAAGTGGAAAGACTCAGTAGACAGACTAAAGTGGAGACTATAGTTGAAAGACTATAGTGGAAAGACTGTAGTGGACAGAATAAAGTGGAGACTATAGTGGAAAAACTAAAGTGGACAAAGAATAGTGGAAAGACTAAAGTGGACAGACTATAGTGGAAAGACTATAGTGGAAAGACTGTAGTGGACAGAATAAAGTTGAGACTATAGTGGAAAGACTAAAGTGGAAAGACTAAAGTGGACAGACTATAGTGGAAAGACTAAAGTGGACAGACTAAAGTGGAAAAACTAAAGTGGAAAGACTAAAGTGGACAGACTATAGTGGAAAGACTATAGTGGAAAGACTTTAGTGGACAGAATAAAGTGGAGACTATAGTGGAAAGACTAAAGTGGAAAGACTAAAGTGGACAGACTATAGTGGAAAATAGACTGAAGTGGAAAGACTCAGTGGACAGACTAAAGTGTACACACTGAAGTGGACAGAATAAAGTGGAAAGACCAAAGTGGACAGACTAAAAGGAAAGACTAAAGTGGACAGACTATAGTGGAAAGACTGAAGTGGAAAGACTAAAGTGGACAGACTTTAGTGGAAAGACTAAAGTGGACAGACTATAGTGGAAATGACTAAAGTGGAAAGACAAAAGTGGACAGACTAAATTGGACAGACTAAAGTGGAAAACTAAAGTGGAAAGACTGAAGTGGAAAGACTAAGTGGATAGACTAAAGCGGAAAGACTAAAGTGGAAAGACTAAAGTGGTGAGACTATAGTGTAAAGACTGAAGTGGAAAGACTCAGTGGACAAACTAAAGTGTACACACTGAAGTGGACAGAATAAAGTGGAAAGACTAAAGTGGAAAGACTAAAGTGAACAGACTATAGTGGAAAGACTAAAGTGGACAGACTAAAGTGGAAAGACTAAAGTGGAAAGACTAAAGTGGACAGACTTTAGTGGAAAGACTAAAGTGGACAGACTATAGTGGAAAGACTAAAGTGGACAGACTAAAGTGGAAAGACTAAAGTGGAAAGACTAAAGTGGACAGACGATAGTGGAAACGACTAAAGTGGAAAGACAAAAGTGGAAAACTAAAGTGGAAAGACTGAAGTGGAAAGACTAAGTGGACAGACTAAAGCGGGAAAGACTAATCTGGAAAGACTAAAGTGGTGAGACTATAGCGGAAAGACTGAAGTGGAAAGACTCAGTGGACAAACTAAATTGTACACACTGAAGTGGACAGAATAAAGTGGAAAGACTAAAGTGGAAAGACTAAAGTGAACAGACTATAGTGGAAAGACTAAAGTGGTCAGACTAAAGTGGAAAGACTAAAGTGGACAGACTAAAGTGGACAGACTAAAGTGGAAAGACTAAAGTGGAAAGACTAAAGTAGTGAGACTATAGTGGAAAGACAGAAGTGGAAAGACTCAGTGGACAGACTAAAGTGTACACACTGAAGTGGACAGAATAAAGTGGAAAGACTAAAGTGGAAAGACTAAAGTGGACAGACTATAGTGGAAAGACTAAAGTGGACAGACTATAGTGGAAAGACTAAAGTGGACAGACTAAAGTGGAAAACTAAAGTTGAAAGACTAAAGTGGACAGACTATAGGGGAAAGACTATAGTGGAAAGACTGTAGTGGACAGAATAAAGTGGAGACTATAGTGGAAAGACTAAAGTGGACAGAGAATAGTGGAAAGACTAAAGTGGACAGACTATAGTGGAAAGACTATAGTGGAGAGACTGTAGTGGACAGAATAAAGTGGAGACTATAGTGGAAAGACTAAAGTGGAAAGACTAAAGTGGACAGACTATAGTGGAAAGACTGTAGTGGACAGAATAAAGTGGAGACTATAGTGGAAAGACTAAAGTGGACAGAGAATAGTGGAAACACTAAATTGGACAGACCATAGTGGAAAGACTATAGAGGAAAGACTGTAGTGGAAAGAATAAAGTGGAGACTATAGTGGAAAGACTAAAGTGGACAGAGAATAGTGGAAAGACTGTAGTGGACAGAATAAAGTGGAGACTATAGTGGAAAGACTAAAGTGGAAAGACTAAAGTGAACAGACTATAGTGGAAAGACTGAAGTGGAAAGACTAAGTGGACAGACTAAAGCGGAAAGACTAAAGTGGAAAGACTAAATTGGTGAGACTATAGTGTAAAGACTGAAGTGGAAAGACTCAGTGGACAAACTAAAGTGTACACACTGAAGTGGACAGAATAAAGTGGAAAGACTAAAGTGGAAAGACTAAAGTGAACAGACTATGGTGGAAAGACTAAAGTGGACAGACTAAAGTGGAAAGACTTTAGTGGAAAGACTAAAGTGGACAGACTTTAGTGGAAAGACTAAAGTGGACAGACTATAGTGGAAAGACTAAAGTGGACAGACTAAAGTGGAAAGGCTGTAGTGGAAAGACTAAAGTGGACAGAGAATAGTGGAAAGACTAAAGTGGACAGACTATAGTGGAAAGACTATAGAGGAAAGACTGTAGTGGAAAGAATTAAGTGGAGACTATAGTGGAAAGACTAAAGTGGACAGAGAATAGTGGAAAGAATAAAGTGGAAAGACTGTAGTGGACAGAATAAAGTGGAGACTATAGTGGAAAGACTAAAGTGGAAAGACTAAAGTGGACAGACTATAGTGGAAAGACTGAAGTGGACAGACTAAAAGGAAAGACTAAAGTGGACAGACTATAGTGGAAAGACTGAAGTGGAAAGACTAAAGTGGACAGACTATAGTGGAAAGACTAAAGTGGACAGACTAAAGTGGAAAGACTAAAGTGGAAAGACTAAAGTGGACAGACGATAGTGGAAACGACTAAAGTGGAAAGACAAAAGTGGAAAACTAAAGTGGAAAGACTGAAGTGGAAAGACTAAGTGGACAGACTAAAGCGGAAAGACTAAAGTGGAAAGACTAAATTGGTGAGACTATAGTGTAAAGACTGAAGTGGAAAGACTCAGTGGACAAACTAAAGTGTACACACTGAAGTGGACAGAATAAAGTGGAAAGACTAAAGTGGAAAGACTAAAGTGAACAGACTATGGTGGAAAGACTAAAGTGGACAGACTAAAGTGGAAAGACTTTAGTGGAAAGACTAAAGTGGACAGACTTTAGTGGAAAGACTAAAGTGGACAGACTATAGTGGAAAGACTAAAGTGGACAGACTAAAGTGGAAAGGCTGTAGTGGAAAGACTAAAGTGGACAGAGAATAGTGGAAAGACTAAAGTGGACAGACTATAGTGGAAAGACTATAGAGGAAAGACTGTAGTGGAAAGAATTAAGTGGAGACTATAGTGGAAAGACTAAAGTGGACAGAGAATAGTGGAAAGAATAAAGTGGAAAGACTGTAGTGGACAGAATAAAGTGGAGACTATAGTGGAAAGACTAAAGTGGAAAGACTAAAGTGGACAGAATAAAGTGGAAAGACCAAAGTGGACAGACTAAAAGGAAAGACTAAAGTGGACAGACTATAGTGGAAAGACTGAAGTGGAAAGACTAAAGTGGACAGACTTTAGTGGAAAGACTAAAGTGTACAGACTAAAGTGGAAAGACTAAAGTGGACAGCCTATAGTGGGAATGACTAAAGTGGAAAGACTAAAGTGGACAGACTAAAGTGGACAGACTAAAGTAGAAATACTAAAGTGGACAGACTCTAGTGGAAAGACTAAAGTGGACAGACTAAAGTGGAAAGACTAAAGTGGAAATACTAAAGTGTACAGACTCTAGTGGAAAGACTAAAGTGGACAGACTAAAGTGGAAAGACTAAAGTGGAAAGATTAAAGTGGACAGACTCTAGTGGAAAGACTGAAGTGGAAAGACTAAGTGGAAAGACTAAAGTGGACAGACTATAGTGGACAGACTATAGTGGAAAGACTGTAGTGGACAGAATAAAGTAAGACTAAAGTGGACAGACTATAGTGGAAAGACTAAAGTGGAAAGACTATAGTTGAAAGAATAAAGTGGAAAGAATAAAGTGGAAAGACTAAAGTGGACAGACTATAGTGGAAAGACCATAGTGGAAAGACTGTAGTGGACAGAATAAAGTGGAGACTATAGTGGAAAGACTAAAGTAGAAGACTAAAGTGGACAGAGAATAGTGGAAAGACTAAAGTGGACAGACTATAGTGGAAAGACTAAAGTGGACAGACTAAAGTGGAAAGACTAAAGTGGAAAGACTAAAGTGAATAGACTATAGTGGAAAGACTGTTGTGGACAGAATAAAGTGGAGAGTATAGTGGAAAGAATAAAGTGGACAGAGAATAGTGGAAAGACTAAAGTGGACAGACTATAGTGGAAAGACTATAGTGGAGAGACTGTAGTGGACAGAATAAAGTGGAGACTATAGTGGAAAGATTAAAGTGGAAAGACTAAAGTGGACAGAGAATAGTGGAAAGACTAAAGTGGAAAGACTGTAGTGGACCGAATAAAGTGGAGACTATAGTGGAAATACTAAAGTGGAAAGACTAAAGTGGACAGACTATAGTGGAAAGACTATAGTGGAAAGACTGTAGTGGACAGAATAAAGTGGAGACGATAGTGGAAAGACTAAAGTGGACAGAGAATAGTGGAAAGACTCAGTGGACACACTAAAGTGTACACACTGAAGTGGAGAGGAGAAAGTGGAAAGACTAAAGTGACAAGACTCAAGTGGACAGACTATAGTGGAAAGACTAAAGTGGACAGACTAAAGTGGAAAGACTAAAGTGGAAAGAAAAAAGTGGACGGACTATAGTGAAAAGACTAAAGTGGACAGACTATAGTGGAAAGACTAAAGTGGACAGACTATAGTGGAACGACTAAAGTGGACAGACTAAAGTGGAAAGACTAAGTGGACAGACTAAAGCGGAAAAACAAAAGTGGAAAGACTAAAGTGGACAGACTATAGTGGAAAGACTAAAGTGGACAGACTAAAGTGGAAAGACTAAAGTGGAAAGACTAAAGTGGACAGACTATAGTGGAAAGACTAAAGTGGACAGACTAAAGTGGACAGACTATAGTGGAAAGACTGAAGTGGACAGACTAAAGTGGAAAAACTAAAGTGGAACGACTAAAGTGGACAGACTATAGTGGAAAGACTATAGTGGAAAGCCTGTAGTGGACAGAATAAAGTGGAGACTATAATGGAAAGACTAAATTGGAAAGACTAAAGTGGAAAGACTAAAGTGGACAGACTATAGTGGAAAGACTATAGTGGAAAGACTGTAGTGGACAGAATAAAGTGGAGACTATAGTGGTAAGACTAAAGTGGAAAGACTAAAGTGGACAGAGAATAGTGGAAATACTAAAGTGGAAAGACTGTAGTGGACAGAATAAAGTGGAGACTATAGTGGAAAGACTAAAGTGGACAGAGAATAGTGGAAAGACTAAAGTGGACAGACTATAGTGGAAAGACTATAGTGGAAAGACTGTAGTGGACAGAATAAAGTGGAGACTATAGTGGAAAGACTAAAGTGGAAAGACTAAAGTGGACAGACTATAGTGGAAAGACTGTAGTGGACAGAATAAAGTGGAGAGTATAGTGGAAAGAATAAAGTGGACAGGGAATAGTGGAAAGACTAAAGTGGACAGACTATAGTGGAAAGACTAAAGTGGACAGACTATAGTGGAAAGACTGTAGTGGACAGAATAAAGTGGAGAGTATAGTGGAAAGAATAAAGTGGACAGAGAATAGTGGAAAGACTAAAGTGGACTGACTATAGTGGAAAGTCTAAAGTGGACAGACTAAAGTGGAATGACTAAAGTTGAAAGACTAAAGTGGACAGACTATGGTGGAAAGACTGTAGCGGACAGAATAAAGTGGAGAGTATAGTGGAAAGAATAAAGTGGACAGAGAATAGTGGAAAGACTAAAGTGGACAGACTATAGTGGAAAGACTATAGTGGATGGAGAGACTGTAGTGGACAGAATAAAGTGGAGACTATAGTGGAAAGACTAAAGTGGACAGTGAATAGTGGAAAGACTAAAGACTAAAGTGAAAGACTTAGTGGAAAGACTAAAGTGGAAAGACTAAAGTGGACAGAGAATAGTGAAAGACTAAAGTGGAAAGATTGTAGTGGACAGAATACAGTGGAGACTATAGTGGAAAGACTAAAGTGGAAAGACTAAAGTGGACAGACTATAGTTGAAAGACTATAGTGGAAAGACTGTAGTGGACAGAATAAAGTGGAGACTATAGTGGAAAGACTAAGTGGACAGAGAATAGTGAAAAGACTAAAGTGGACGGACTATAGTGGACAGACTATAGTGGAAAGACTGTAGTGGACAGAATAAAGTGGAGACTATAGTGGAAAGACTAAAGTGGAAAGACTAAAGTGGACAGACTATAGTGGAAAGACTGAAGGGGACAGACTAAAGTGGAAAAACTAAAGTGGAAAGACTAAAGTGGGCAGACTATAGTGGAAAGACGATAGTGGAAAGACTGTAGTGGACAGAATAAAGTGTAGACTATAGTGGAAAGACTAAAGTGTGGACCGAAAAGTCTAAAGTGGAAAGACTAAAGTGGACAGACTATAGTGGAAAGACTATAGTGGAAAGACTGTAGTGGACAGAATAAAGTGTAGACTATAGTGGAAAGACTAAAGTGTACAGACTAAAGTGGAAAGACTAAAGTGGACAGCCTATAGTGGAAATGACTAAAGTGGAAAGACTAAAGTGGACAGACTAAAGTGGACAAACTAAAGTAGAAATACTAAAGTGGACAGACTCTAGTGGAAAGTCTAAAGTGGACAGACTAAAGTGGAAAGACTAAAGTGGAAAGATTAAAGTGGACAGACTCTAGTGGAAAGACTGAAGTGGAAAAGACTAAGTGGAAAGACTAAAGTGGACAGACTATAGTGGACAGACTATAGTGGAAAGACTGTAGTGGACAGAATAAAGTAAGACTAAAGTGGACAGACTATAGTGGAAAGACTAAAGTGGAAAGACTATAGTTGAAAGAATAAAGTGGAAAGAATAAAGTGGAAAGACTAAAGTGGACAGACTATAGTGGAAAGACTATAGTGGAAAGACTGTAGTGGACAGAATAAAGTGGAGACTATAGTGGAAAGACTAAAGTAGAAGACTAAAGTGGACAGAGAATAGTGGAAAGACTAAAGTGGACAGACTATAGTGGAAAGACTAAAGTGGACAGACTAAAGTGGAAAGACTAAAGTGGAAAGACTAAAGTGAATAGACTATAGTGGAAAGACTGTTGTGGACAGAATAAAGTGGAGAGTATAGTGGAAAGAATAAAGTGGACAGAGAATAGTGGAAAGACTAAAGTGGACAGACTATAGTGGAAAGACTATAGTGGAGAGACTGTAGTGGACAGAATAAAGTGGAGACTATAGTGGAAAGATTAAAGTGGAAAGACTAAAGTGGACAGAGAATAGTGGAAAGACTAAAGTGGAAAGACTGTAGTGGACCGAATAAAGTGGAGACTATAGTGGAAATACTAAAGTGGAAAGACTAAAGTGGACAGACTATAGTGGAAAGACTATAGTGGAAAGACTGTAGTGGACAGAATAAAGTGGAGACGATAGTGGAAAGACTAAAGTGGACAGAGAATAGTGGAAAGACTCAGTGGACACACTAAAGTGTACACACTGAAGTGGAGAGGAGAAAGTGGAAAGACTAAAGTGACAAGACTCAAGTGGACAGACTATAGTGGAAAGACTAAAGTGGACAGACTAAAGTGGAAAGACTAAAGTGGAAAGAAAAAAGTGGACGGACTATAGTGAAAAGACTAAAGTGGACAGACTATAGTGGAAAGACTATAGTGGAAAGACTGTAGTGGACAGAATAAAGTGGAGACTAGAGTGGAAAGACTAAAGTGGACAGAGAATAGTTGAAAGACTAAAGTGGAAAGACTGTAGTGGACAGAATAAAGTGGAGACTATAGTGGAAAGACTAAAGTGGAAAGACAAAAGTGCACAGACTATAGTGGAAAGACTGAAGTGGAAAGACTAAGTGGACAGACTAAAGTGGAAAGACTATAGTGGAAAGACTAAAGTGGACAGACTATAGTGTAAAGACTAAAGTGGACAGACTGAAGTGGAAAGACAATAGTGGAAAGACTAAAGTGGACAAACTATAGTGGAAAGACTGAAGTGGAAAGACTCAGTGGACAAACTAAAGTGTACACACTGAAGTGGAGAGAAGAAAGTGGAAAGACTAAAGTGGAAAGACTAAAGTGGACAGACTATAGTGGAAAGACTAAAGTGGACAGACTAAAGTGGAAAGACTAAAGTGGATATACGATAGTGGAAATGATTAAAGTGGAAAGACTAAAGTGGAAAGACTAAAGTGGACAGACTATAGTGGAAAGACTAAAGTGGACAGACTATAGTGGAAAGACTAAAGTGGACAGAATAAGGTGGAAAGACTAAAGTGGAAAGACTAAAGTGGACAGACGATAGTGGAAATGACTAAAGTGGAAAGACAAAAGTGGACAGACTAAATTGGACAGACTAAAGTGGAAAACTAAAGTGGAAAGACTGAAGTGGAAAGACTAAGTGGATAGACTAAAGCGGAAAGACTAAAGTGGAAAGACTAAAGTGGTGAGACTATAGTGTAAAGACTGAAGTGGAAAGACTCAGTGGACAAACTAAAGTGTACACACTGAAGTGGACAGAATAAAGTGGAAAGACTAAAGTGGAAAGACTAAAGTGAACAGACTATAGTGGAAAGACTAAAGTGGACAGACTAAAGTGGAAAGACTAAAGTGGAAAGACTAAAGTGGACAGACTTTAGTGGAAAGACTAAAGTGGACAGACTATAGTGGAAAGACTAAAGTGGACAGACTAAAGTGGAAAGACTAAAGTGGAAAGACTAAAGTGGACAGACGATAGTGGAAATGACTAAAGTGGAAAGACAAAAGTGGAAAACTAAAGTGGAAAGACTGAAGTGGAAAGACTAAGTGGACAGACTAAAGCGGGAAAGACTAATCTGGAAAGACTAAAGTGGTGAGACTATAGTGGAAAGACTGAAGTGGAAAGACTCAGTGGACAAACTAAATTGTACACACTGAAGTGGACAGAATAAAGTGGAAAGACTAAAGTGGAAAGACTAAAGTGAACAGACTATAGTGGAAAGACTAAAGTGGACAGACTAAAGTGGAAAGACTAAAGTGGACAGACTAAAGTGGACAGACTAAAGTGGAAAGACTAAAGTGGAAAGACTAAAGTAGTGAGACTATAGTGGAAAGACAGAAGTGGAAAGACTCAGTGGACAGACTAAAGTGTACACACTGAAGTGGACAGAATAAAGTGGAAAGACTAAAGTGGAAAGACTAAAGTGGACAGACTATAGTGGAAAGACTAAAGTGGACAGACTATAGTGGAAAGACTAAAGTGGACAGACTAAAGTGGAAAACTAAAGTTGAAAGACTAAAGTGGACAGACTATAGGGGAAAGACTATAGTGGAAAGACTGTAGTGGACAGAATAAAGTGGAGACTATAGTGGAAAGACTAAAGTGGACAGAGAATAGTGGAAAGACTAAAGTGGACAGACTATAGTGGAAAGACTATAGTGGAGAGACTGTAGTGGACAGAATAAAGTGGAGACTATAGTGGAAAGACTAAAGTGGAAAGACTAAAGTGGAAAGACTAAAGTGGACAGACTATAGTGGAAAGACTGTAGTGGACAGAATAAAGTGGAGACTATAGTGGAAAGACTAAAGTGGACAGAGAATAGTGGAAACACTAAATTGGACAGACTATAGTGGAAAGACTATAGAGGAAAGACTGTAGTGGAAAGAATAAAGTGGAGACTATAGTGGAAAGACTAAAGTGGACAGAGAATAGTGGAAAGACTGTAGTGGACAGAATAAAGTGGAGACTAGAGTGGAAAGACTAAAGTGGACAGAGAATAGTGGAAAGACTAAAGTGGAAAGACTGTAGTGGACAGAATAAAGTGGAGACTATAGTGGAAAGACTAAAGTGGAAAGACGAAAGTGGACAGACTATAGTGGAAAGACTGAAGTGGAAAGACTAAGTGGACAAACTAAAGTGTACACACTGAAGTGGAGAGAAGAAAGTGGAAAGACTAAAGTGGAAAGACTAAAGTGGACAGACTAAAGTGGAAAGACTAAAGTGGGAAGACTAAAGTGGACGGACTATAGTGGAAAGACTAAAGTGGACAGACTAAAGTGGAAAGACTAAAGTGGACATACGATAGTGGAAATGATTAAAGTGGAAAGACTAAAGTGGAAAGACTAAAGTGGAAAGACTAAAGTGGACAGACTCTAGTGGAAAGACTAAGTGGACAGACTAAAGCGAAAAGAATAGGGTGGAAAGACTAAAGTGGACAGACTATAGCGGAAAACTGAAGTGGAAAGACTCAGTAGACAGACTAAAGTGGAGACTATAGTTGAAATACTATAGTGGAAAGACTGTAGTGGACAGAATAAAGTGGAGACTATAGTGGAAAGACTAAAGTGGAAAGACGAAAGTGGAAAGACTATAGTGGAAAGACTAAAGTGGACAGACTATAGTGTAAAGACTAAAGTGGACAGACTGAAGTGGAAAGACAATAGTGGAAAGACTAAAGTGGACAAACTATAGTGGAAAGACTGAAGTGGAAAGACTCAGTGGACAAACTAAAGTGTACACACTGAAGTGGAGAGAAGAAAGTGGAAAGACTAAAGTGGAAAGACTAAAGTGGACAGACTAAAGTGGAAAGACTAAAGTGGGAAGACTAAAGTGGACGGACTATAGTGGAAAGACTAAAGTGGACAGACTAAAGTGGAAAGACTAAAGTGGACATACGATAGTGGAAATGATTAAAGTGGAAAGACTAAAGTGGAAAGACTAAAGTGGAAAGACTAAAGTGGACAGACTCTAGTGGAAAGACTAAGTGGACAGACTAAAGCGAAAAGAATAGGGTGGAAAGACTAAAGTGGACAGACTATAGCGGAAAACTGAAGTGGAAAGACTCAGTAGACAGACTAAAGTGGAGACTATAGTTGAAAGACTATAGTGGAAAGACTGTAGTGGACAGAATAAAGTGGAGACTATAGTGGAAAAACTAAAGTGGACAAAGAATAATGGAAAGACTAAAGTGGACAGACTATAGTGGAAAGACTATAGTGGAAAGACTGTAGTGGACAGAATAAAGTTGAGACTATAGTGGAAAGACTAAAGTGGAAAGACTAAAGTGGACAGACTATAGTGGAAAGACTAAAGTGGACAGACTAAAGTGGAAAAACTAAAGTGGAAAGACTAAAGTGGACAGACTATAGTGGAAAGACTATAGTGGAAAGACTTTAGTGGACAGAATAAAGTGGAGACTATAGTGGAAAGACTAAAGTGGAAAGACTAAAGTGGACAGACTATAGTGGAAAATAGACTGAAGTGGAAAGACTCAGTGGACAGACTAAAGTGTACACACTGAAGTGGACAGAATAAAGTGGAAAGACCAAAGTGGACAGACTAAAAGGAAAGACTAAAGTGGACAGACTAAAGTGGAAAAACTAAAGTGGAAAGACTAAAGTGGACAGACTATAGTGGAAAGACTAAAGTGGACAGAATAAGGAGGAAAGACTAAAGTGGAAAGACTAAAGTGGACAGACGATAGTGGAAATGACTAAAGTGGAAAGACAAAAGTGGACAGACTAAATTGGACAGACTAAAGTGGAAAACTAAAGTGGAAAGACTGAAGTGGAAAGACTAAGTGGATAGACTAAAGCGGAAAGACTAAAGTGGAAAGACTAAAGTGGTGAGACTATAGTGTAAAGACTGAAGTGGAAAGACTCAGTGGACAAACTAAAGTGTACACACTGAAGTGGACAGAATAAAGTGAAAAGACTAAAGTGGAAAGACTAAAGTGAACAGACTATAGTGGAAAGACTAAAGTGGACAGACTAAAGTGGAAAGACTAAAGTGGAAAGACTAAAGTGGACAGACTTTAGTGGAAAGACTAAAGTGGACAGACTATAGTGGAAAGACTAAAGTGGACAGACTAAAGTGGAAAGACTAAAGTGGAAAGACTAAAGTGGACAGACTATAGTGGAAAGACTAAAGTGGACAGACTAAAGTGGAAAAACTAAAGTGGAAAGTCTAAAGTGGACAGACTATAGTGGAAAGACTATAGTGGAAAGACTTTAGTGGACAGAATAAAGTGGAGACTATAGTGGAAAGACTAAAGTGGAAAGACTAAAGTGGACAGACTATAGTGGAAAATAGACTGAAGTGGAAAGACTCAGTGGACAGACTAAAGTGTACACACTGAAGTGGACAGAATAAAGTGGAAAGACCAAAGTGGACAGACTAAAAGGAAAGACTAAAGTGGACAGACTATAGTGGAAAGACTGAAGTGGAAAGACTAAAGTGGACAGACTTTAGTGGAAAGACTAAAGTGGACAGACTATAGTGGAAAGACTAAAGTGGACAGAATAAGGTGGAAAGACTAAAGTGGAAAGACTAAAGTGGACAGACGATAGTGGAAATGACTAAAGTGGAAAGACAAAAGTGGACAGACTAAATTGGACAGACTAAAGTGGAAAACTAAAGTGGAAAGACTGAAGTGGAAAGACTAAGTGGATAGACTAAAGCGGAAAGACTAAAGTGGAAAGACTAAAGTGGTGAGACAATAGTGTAAAGACTGAAGTGGAAAGACTCAGTGGACAAACTAAAGTGTACACACTGAAGTGGACAGAATAAAGTGGAAAGACTAAAGTGGAAAGACTAAAGTGAACAGACTATAGTGGAAAGACTAAAGTGGACAGACTAAAGTGGAAAGACTAAAGTGGAAAGACTAAAGTGGACAGACTTTAGTGGAAAGACTAAAGTGGACAGACTATAGTGGAAAGACTAAAGTGGACAGACTAAAGTGGAAAGACTAAAGTGGAAAGACTAAAGTGGACAGACGATAGTGGAAATGACTAAAGTGGAAAGACAAAAGTGGAAAACTAAAGTGGAAAGACTGAAGTGGAAAGACTAAGTGGACAGACTAAAGCGGGAAAGACTAATCTGGAAAGACTAAAGTGGTGAGACTATAGTGGAAAGACTGAAGTGGAAAGACTCAGTGGACAAACTAAATTGTACACACTGAAGTGGACAGAATAAAGTGGAAAGACTAAAGTGGAAAGACTAAAGTGAACAGACTATAGTGGAAAGACTAAAGTGGACAGACTAAAGTGGAAAGACTAAAGTGGACAGACTAAAGTGGACAGACTAAAGTGGAAAGACTAAAGTGGAAAGACTAAAGTAGTGAGACTATAGTGGAAAGACAGAAGTGGAAAGACTCAGTGGACAGACTAAAGTGTACACACTGAAGTGGACAGAATAAAGTGGAAAGACTAAAGTGGAAAGACTAAAGTGGACAGACTATAGTGGAAAGACTAAAGTGGACAGACTATAGTGGAAAGACTAAAGTGGACAGACTAAAGTGGAAAACTAAAGTTGAAAGACTAAAGTGGACAGACTATAGGGGAAAGACTATAGTGGAAAGACTGTAGTGGACAGAATAAAGTGGAGACTATAGTGGAAAGACTAAAGTGGACAGAGAATAGTGGAAAGACTAAAGTGGACAGACTATAGTGGAAAGACTATAGTGGAGAGACTGTAGTGGACAGAATAAAGTGGAGACTATAGTGGAAAGACTAAAGTGGAAAGACTAAAGTGGACAGACTATAGTGGAAAGACTGTAGTGGACAGAATAAAGTGGAGACTATAGTGGAAAGACTAAAGTGGACAGAGAATAGTGGAAACACTAAATTGGACAGACTATAGTGGAAAGACTATAGAGGAAAGACTGTAGTGGAAAGAATAAAGTGGAGACTATAGTGGAAAGACTAAAGTGGACAGAGAATAGTGGAAAGACTGTAGTGGACAGACTGTAGTGGACAGAATAAAGTGGAGACTATAGTGGAAAGACTAAAGTGGAAAGACGAAAGTGGACAGACTATAGTGGAAAGACTGAAGTGGAAAGACTAAGTGGACAGACTAAAGTGGAAAGACTATAGTGGAAAGACTAAAGTGGACAGACTATAGTGTAAAGACTAAAGTGGACAGACTGAAGTGGAAAGACAATAATGGAAAGACTAAAGTGGACAAACTATAGTGGAAAGACTGAAGTGGAAAGACTCAGTGGACAAACTAAAGTGTACACACTGAAGTGGAGAGAAGAAAGTGGAAAGACTAAAGTGGAAAGACTAAAGTGGACAGACTAAAGTGGAAAGACTAAAGTGGGAAGACTAAAGTGGACGGACTATAGTGGAAAGACTAAAGTGGACAGACTAAAGTGGAAAGACTAAAGTGGACATACGATAGTGGAAATGATTAAAGTGGAAAGACTAAAGTGGAAAGACTAAAGTGGAAAGACTAAAGTGGACAGACTCTAGTGGAAAGACTAAGTGGACAGACTAAAGCGAAAAGAATAGGGTGGAAAGACTAAAGTGGACAGACTATAGCGGAAAACTGAAGTGGAAAGACTCAGTAGACAGACTAAAGTGGAGACTATAGTTGAAAGACTATAGTGGAAAGACTGTAGTGGACAGAATAAAGTGGAGACTATAGTGGAAAAACTAAAGTGGACAAAGAATAGTGGAAAGACTAAAGTGGACAGACTATAGTGGAAAGACTATAGTGGAAAGACTGTAGTGGACAGAATAAAGTTGAGACTATAGTGGAAAGACTAAAGTGGAAAGACTAAAGTGGACAGACTATAGTGGAAAGACTAAAGTGGACAGACTAAAGTGGAAAAACTAAAGTGGAAAGACTAAAGTGGACAGACTATAGTGGAAAGACTATAGTGGAAAGACTTTAGTGGACAGAATAAAGTGGAGACCATAGTGGAAAGACTAAAGTGGAAAGACTAAAGTGGACAGACTATAGTGGAAAATAGACTGAAGTGGAAAGACTCAGTGGACAGACTAAAGTGTACACACTGAAGTGGACAGAATAAAGTGGAAAGACCAAAGTGGACAGACTAAAAGGAAAGACTAAAGTGGACAGACTATAGTGGAAAGACTGAAGTGGAAAGACTAAAGTGGACAGACTTTAGTGGAAAGACTAAAGTGGACAGACTATAGTGGAAATGACTAAAGTGGAAAGACAAAAGTGGACAGACTAAATTGGACAGACTAAAGTGGAAAACTAAAGTGGAAAGACTGAAGTGGAATGACTAAGTGGATAGACTAAAGCGGAAAGACTAAAGTGGAAAGACTAAAGTGGTGAGACTATAGTGTAAAGACTGAAGTGGAAAGACTCAGTGGACAAACTAAAGTGTACACACTGAAGTGGACAGAATAAAGTGGAAAGACTAAAGTGGAAAGACTAAAGTGAACAGACTATAGTGGAAAGACTAAAGTGGACAGACTAAAGTGGAAAGACTAAAGTGGAAAGACTAAAGTGGACAGACTTTAGTGGAAAGACTAAAGTGGACAGACTATAGTGGAAAGACTAAAGTGGACAGACTAAAGTGGAAAGACTAAAGTGGAAAGACTAAAGTGGACAGACGATAGTGGAAACGACTAAAGTGGAAAGACAAAAGTGGAAAACTAAAGTGGAAAGACTGAAGTGGAAAGACTAAGTGGACAGACTAAAGCGGGAAAGACTAATCTGGAAAGACTAAAGTGGTGAGACTATAGTGGAAAGACTGAAGTGGAAAGACTCAGTGGACAAACTAAATTGTACACACTGAAGTGGACAGAATAAAGTGGAAAGACTAAAGTGGAAAGACTAAAGTGAACAGACTATAGTGGAAAGACTAAAGTGGTCAGACTAAAGTGGAAAGACTAAAGTGGACAGACTAAAGTGGACAGACTAAAGTGGAAAGACTAAAGTGGAAAGACTAAAGTAGTGAGACTATAGTGGAAAGACAGAAGTGGAAAGACTCAGTGGACAGACTAAAGTGTACACACTGAAGTGGACAGAATAAAGTGGAAAGACTAAAGTGGAAAGACTAAAGTGGACAGACTATAGTGGAAAGACTAAAGTGGACAGACTATAGTGGAAAGACTAAAGTGGACAGACTAAAGTGGAAAACTAAAGTTGAAAGACTAAAGTGGACAGACTATAGGGGAAAGACTATAGTGGAAAGACTGTAGTGGACAGAATAAAGTGGAGACTATAGTGGAAAGACTAAAGTGGACAGAGAATAGTGGAAAGACTAAAGTGGACAGACTATAGTGGAAAGACTATAGTGGAGAGACTGTAGTGGACAGAATAAAGTGGAGACTATAGTGGAAAGACTAAAGTGGAAAGACTAAAGTGGACAGACTATAGTGGAAAGACTGTAGTGGACAGAATAAAGTGGAGACTATAGTGGAAAGACTAAAGTGGACAGAGAATAGTGGAAACACTAAATTGGACAGACCATAGTGGAAAGACTATAGAGGAAAGACTGTAGTGGAAAGAATAAAGTGGAGACTATAGTGGAAAGACTAAAGTGGACAGAGAATAGTGGAAAGACTGTAGTGGACAGAATAAAGTGGAGACTATAGTGGAAAGACTAAAGTGGAAAGACTAAAGTGAACAGACTATAGTGGAAAGACTGAAGTGGAAAGACTAAGTGGACAGACTAAAGCGGAAAGACTAAAGTGGAAAGACTAAATTGGTGAGACTATAGTGTAAAGACTGAAGTGGAAAGACTCAGTGGACAAACTAAAGTGTACACACTGAAGTGGACAGAATAAAGTGGAAAGACTAAAGTGGAAAGACTAAAGTGAACAGACTATGGTGGAAAGACTAAAGTGGACAGACTAAAGTGGAAAGACTTTAGTGGAAAGACTAAAGTGGACAGACTTTAGTGGAAAGACTAAAGTGGACAGACTATAGTGGAAAGACTAAAGTGGACAGACTAAAGTGGAAAGGCTGTAGTGGAAAGACTAAAGTGGACAGAGAATAGTGGAAAGACTAAAGTGGACAGACTATAGTGGAAAGACTATAGAGGAAAGACTGTAGTGGAAAGAATTAAGTGGAGACTATAGTGGAAAGACTAAAGTGGACAGAGAATAGTGGAAAGAATAAAGTGGAAAGACTGTAGTGGACAGAATAAAGTGGAGACTATAGTGGAAAGACTAAAGTGGAAAGACTAAAGTGGACAGACTATAGTGGAAAGACTGAAGTGGAAAGACTAAGTGGACAGACTAAAGTGGAAAGACTATAGTGGAAAGACTAAAGTGGACAGACTATAGTGGAAAGACTAAAGTGGACAGACTGAAGTGGAAAGACTATAGTGGAAAGACTAAAGTGGAAAGACTAAAGTGGACAGACTATAGTGGAAAGACTGAAGTGGAAAGACTCAGTGGACACACTAAAGTGTACACACTGAAGTGGAGTGGAGAAAGTGGAAAGACTAAAGTGACAAGACTCAAGTGGACAGACTATAGTGGAAAGACTAAAGTGGACAGACTAAAGTGGAAAGACTAAAGTGGAAAGACTAAAGTGGACGGACTATAGTGAAAAGACTAAAGTGGACAGACTATAGTGAAAAGACTATAGTGGAAAGACTGTAGTGGACAGAATAAAGTGGAGACTAGAGTGGAAAGACTAAAGTGGACAGAGAATAGTGGAAAGACTAAAGTGGAAAGACTGTAGTGGACAGAATAAAGTGGAGACTATAGTGGAAAGACTAAAGTGGAAAGACGAAAGTGGACAGACTATAGTGGAAAGACTGAAGTGGAAAGACTAAGTGGACAGACTAAAGTGGAAAGACTATAGTGGAAAGACTAAAGTGGACAGACTATAGTGGAAAGACTAAAGTGGACAGACTGAAGTGGAAAGACAATAGTGGAAAGACTAAAGTGGACAAACTATAGTGGAAAGACTGAAGTGGAAAGACTCAGTGGACAAACTAAAGTGTACACACTGAAGTGGAGAGAAGAAAGTGGAAAGACTAAAGTGGAAAGACTAAAGTGGACAGACTAAAGTGGAAAGACTAAAGTGGGAAGACTAAAGTGGACGGACTATAGTGGAAAGATTAAAGTGGACAGACTAAAGTGGAAAGACTAAAGTGGACATACGATAGTGGAATTGACTAAAGTGGAAAGACTAAAGTGGACAGACTAAAGTGGAAAGACTAAAGTGGACAGACTCTAGTGGAAAGACTAAGTGGACAGACTAAAGCGAAAAGAATAGGGTGGAAAGACTAAAGTGGACAGACTATAGTGGAAAGACTAAAGTGGACAGACTAAAGTGGAAAAACTAAAGTGGAAAGACTAAAGTGGACAGACTATAGTGGAAAGACTATAGTGGAAAGACTGTAGTGGACAGAATAAAGTGGAGACTAATCGGAAAGACTAAAGTGGACAGACTATAGTGGAAAGACTAAAGTGGACAGAGAATAGTGGAAAGACTAAAGTTGACAGACTATAGTGGAAAGACTATAGTGAAAAGACTGTAGTGGACAGAATAAAGTGGAGACTATAGTGGAAAGACTAAAGTGGACAGAGAATAGTGGAAAGACTAAAGTGGAAAGAATGTAGTGGACAGAATAAAGTGGAGACTATAGTGGAAAGACTAAAGTGGAAAGACTAAAGTGGACAGACTATAGTGGAAAGACTGAAGTGGAAAGACTCAGTGGACAGACTAAAGTGTACACACTGAAGTGGACAGAATAAAGTGGAAAGACTAAAGTGGAAAGACTAAAGTGGACAGACTATAGTGGAAAGACTAAAGTGGACAGACTAAAGTGGAAAAACTAAAGTGGAAAGACTAAAGTGGACAGACTATAGTGGAAAGACTATAGTGGAAAGACTGTAGTGGACAGAATAAAGTGGAGACTAATCGGAAAGACTAAAGTGGACAGACTATAATGGAAAGACTTTAGTGGAAAGACTGTAGTGGACATAATAAAGTGGAGACTATAGTGGAAAGACTAAAGTGGACAGAGAATAGTGGAAAGACTAAAGTGGACAGACTATAGTGGAAAGACTATAGTGGAAAGACTGTAGTGGACAGAATAAAGTGGAGACTATAGTGGAAATACTAAAGTGGACAGAAAATAGTGGAAAGACTAAAGTGGACAGACTATAGTGGAAAGACTTTAGTGGAAATACTAAGTGGACAGACTAAAGTGGAAAGACTATAGTGGAAAGACTAAAGTGGACAGAAAATAGTGTGAAGACTAAAGTGGACAGACTATAGTGGAAAGACTGAAGTGGAAAGACTAAAGTGGACAGACTATAGTGGAAAGACTGAAGTGGAAAGACTCAGTGGACAAACTAAAGTGTACACACTGAAGTGGACAGAATAAAGTGGAAAGACTAAAGTGGAAAGACTAAAGTGAACAGACTATAGTGGAAAGACTAAAGTGGACAGACTAAAGTGGAAAGACTAAAGTGGAAAGACTAAAGTGGACAGACTTTAGTGGAAAGACTAAAGTGGACAGACTATAGTGGAAAGACTAAAGTGGACAGACTAAAGTGGAAAGACTAAAGTGGAAAGACTAAAGTGGACAGACGATAGTGGAAATGACTAAAGTGGAAAGACAAAAGTGGACAGACTAAAGTGGACAGACTAAAGTGGAAAACTAAAGTGGAAAGACTGAAGTGGAAAGACTAAGTGGACAGACTAAAGCGGGAAAGACTAAATTGGAAAGACTAAAGTGGTGAGACTATAGTGGAAAGACTAAAGTGGAAAGACTCAGTGGACAAACTAGATTGTACACACTTAAGTGGACAGAATAAAGTGGAAAGACTAAAGTGGAAAGACTAAAGTGAACAGACTATAGTGGAAAGACTAAAGTGGACAGACTAAAGTGGAAAGACATAAGTGGACAGACTAAAGTGGACAGACTAAAGTGGAAAGACTAAAGTGGAAAGACTAAAGTAGTGAGAGTATAGTGGAAAGACTGAAGTGGAAAGACTCAGTGGACAGACTAAAGTGTACACACTGAAGTGGACAGAATAAAGTGGAAAGACTAAAGTGGAAAGACTAAAGTGGACAGACTAAAGTGGAAAGACTAAAGTGGAAAGACTAAAGTGGACAGACTATAGTGGAAAGACTGTAGTGGAAAGACTCTAGTAGACAGAATAAAGTGGAGACTATAGTGGAAAGACTAAAGTGGAAAGACTAAAGTGGACAGAGAATATTGGAAAGACTAAAGTGGACAGACTATAGTGGAAAGACTAAAGTGGACAGACTAAAGTGGAAAACTAAAGTTGAAAGACTAAAGTGGACAGACTATAGTGGAAAGACTATAGTGGAAAGACTGTAGTGGACAGAATAAAGTGGAGACTATAGTGGAAAGACAAAAGTGGACACAGAATAGTGGAAAGACTAAAGTGGACAGACTATAGTGGAAAGACTATAGTGGAGAGACTGTAGTTGACAGAATAAAGTGGAGACTATAGTGGAAAGACTAAAGTGGAAAGACTAAAGTGGACAGACTATAGTGGAAAGACTGTAGTGGACAGAATAAAGTGGAGACTATAGTGGAAAGACTAAAGTGGACAGAGAATAGTGGAAACACTAAATTGGACAGACTATAGTGGAAAGACTATTGAGGAAAGACTGTAGTGGAAAGAATAAAGTGGAGACTATAGTGGAAAGACTAAAGTGGACAGAGAATAGTGGAAAGACTAAAGTGGAAAGACTGTAGTGGACAGAATAAAGTGGAGACTATAGTGGAAAGACTAAAGTGGAAAGACTAAAGTGGACAGACTATAGTGGAAAGACTGAAGTGGAAAGACTAAGTGGACAGACTAAAGCGGAAAGACTAAAGTGGAAAGACTAAATGGGTGAGACTATAGTGTAAAGACTGAATTGGAAAGAATCAGTGGACAAACTAAAGTGTACACACTGAAGTGGACAGAATAAAGTGGAAAGACTAAAGTGGAAAGACTAAAGTGAACAGACTATAGTGGAAAGACTAAAGTGGACAGACTAAAGTGGAAAGACTTTAGTGGAAAGACTAAAGTGGACAGACTTTAGTGGAAAGACTAAAGTGGACAGACTATAGTGGAAAGACTAAAGTGGACAGACTAAAGTGGAAAGACTGTAGTGGAAAGACTAAAGTGGACAGAGAATAGTGGAAAGACTAAAGTGGACAGACTATAGTGGAAAGACTATAGAGGAAAGACTGTAGTGGAAAGAATTAAGTGGAGACTATAGTGAAAGACTAAAGTGGACAGAGAATAGTGGAAAGAATAAAGTGGAAAGACTGTAGTGGACAGAATAAAGTGGAGACTATAGTGGAAAGACTAAAGTGGAAAGACTAAAGTGGACAGACTATAGTGGAAAGACTGAAGTGGAAAGACTAAGTGGACAGACTAAAGTGGAAAGACTATAGTGGAAAGACTAAAGTGGAAAGACTATAGTGGAAAGACTAAAGTGGACAGACTGAAGTGGAAAGACTATAGTGGAAAGACTAAAGTGGAAAGACTAAAGTGGACAGACTATAGTGGAAAGACTGAAGTGGAAAGACTCAGTGGACACACTAAAGTGTACACACTGAAGTGGAGAGGAGAAAGTGGAAAGACTAAAGTGACAAGACTCAAGTGGACAGACTATAGTGGAAAGACTAAAGTGGACAGACTAAGTGGAAAGACTAAAGTGGAAAGACTAAAGTGGACGGACTATAGTGAAAAGACTAAAGTGGACAGACTATAGTGGAAAGACTATAGTGGAAAGACTAAAGTGGACAGAGAATAGACGAAAGACTAAAGTGGAAAGACTGTAGTGGACAGAATAAAGTGGAGACTATAGTGGAAAGACTAAAGTGGAAAGACGAAAGTGGACAGACTATAGTGGAAAGACTGTAGTGGACAGAATAAAGTGGAGACTATAGTGGAAATACTAAAGTGGACAGAAAATAGTGGAAAGACTAAAGTGGACAGACTATAGTGGAAAGACTGAAGTGGAAATACTAAGTGGACAGACTAAAGTGGAAAGACTATAGTGGAAAGACTAAAGTGGACAGAAAATAGTGTGAAGACTAAAGTGGACAGACTATAGTGGAAAGACTATAGTGGAAAGACTGTAGTGGACAGAATAAAGTTGAGACTATAGTGGAAAGACTAAAGTGGAAAGACTAAAGTGGACAGACTATAGTGGAAAGACTGAAGTGGACAGACTAAAGTGGAAAAACTAAATTGGAAAGACTTAAGTGGACAGACTCTAGTGGAAAGACAATAGTGGAAAGACTGTAGTGGACAGAATAAAGTGGAGACTATAGTGGAAAGACTAAAGTGGACAGAGAATAGTGGAAAGACTAAAGTGGACAGACTATAGTGGAAAGACTATAGTGGAAAGACTGTAGTGGACAGAATAAAGTGGAGACTATAGTGGAAAGACTAAAGTGGAAAGGCTAAAGTGGACAGACTATAGTGGAAAGACTGAAGTGGAAAGACTCAGTGGACAGTCTAAATTGTACACACTGAAGTGGACGGAATAAAGTGGAAAGACTAAAGTGGACAGACTATAGTGGAAAGACTAAAGTGGACAGACTAAAGTGGAAAAACTAAGTGGAAAGGACTAAAGTGAACAGACTATAGTGGAAAGACTATAGTGGAAAGACTGTAGTGGAAAGACTCTAGTAGACAGAATAAAGTGGAGACTATAGTGGAAAGACTAAAGTGGACAGAGAATATTGGAAAGACTAAAGTGGACAGACTATAGTGGAAAGACTATAGTGGAAAGACTATAGTGGAAAGACTGTAGTGGACAGAATAAAGTGGAGACTATAGTGGAAAGACAAAAGTGGACAGAGAATAGTGGAAAGACTAAAGTGGACAGACTATAGTGGAAAGACTATAGTGGAGAGACTGTAGTTGACAGAATAAAGTGGAGACTATAGTGGAAAGACTAAAGTGGAAAGACTAAAGTGGACAGACTATAGTGGAAAGACGGTAGTGGACAGAATAAAGTGGAGACTATAGTGGAAAGACTAAAGTGGACAGAGAATAGTGGAAACACTAAATTGGACAGACTATAGTGGAAAGACTATTGAGGAAAGACTGTAGTGGAAAGAATAAAGTGGAGACTATAGTGGAAAGACTAAAGTGGACAGAGAATAGTGGAAAGACTAACAGTGGAAAGACTGTAGTGGACAGAATAAAGTGGAGACTATAGTGGAAAGACTAAAGTGGAAAGACTAAAGTGGACAGACTATAGTGGAAAGACTGAAGTGGAAAGACTAAGTGGACAGACTAAAGCGGAAAGACTAAAGTGGAAAGACTAAATTTGTGAGACTATAGTGTAAAGACTGAATTGGAAAGACTCAGTGGACAAACTAAAGTGTACACACTGAAGTGGACAGAATAAAGTGGAAAGACTAAAGTGGAAAGACTAAAGTGAACAGACTATAGTGGAAAGACTAAAGTGGACAGACTAAAGTGGAAAGACTTTAGTGGAAAGACTAAAGTGGAAAGACTAAAGTGGAGACTATAGTGGAAAGACTGTAGTGGAAAGACTCTAGTAGACAGAATAAAGTGGAGACTATAGTGGAAAGACTAAAGTGGAAAGACTAAAGTGGACAGAGAATATTGGAAAGACTAAAGTGGACAGACTATAGTGGAAAGACTAAAGTGGACAGACTAAAGTGGAAAACTAAAGTTGAAAGACTAAAGTGGACAGACTATAGTGGAAAGACTATAGTGGAAAGACTGTAGTGGACAGAATAAAGTGGAGACTATAGTGGAAAGACAAAAGTGGACAGAGAATAGTGGAAAGACTAAAGTGGACAGACTATAGTGGAAAGACTATAGTGGAGAGACTGTAGTTGACAGAATAAAGTGGAGACTATAGTGGAAAGACTAAAGTGGAAAGACTAAAGTGGACAGACTATAGTGGAAAGACTGTAGTGGACAGAATAAAGTGGAGACTATAGTGGAAAGACTAAAGTGGACAGACTAAAGTGGAAAGACTGTAGTGGAAAGACTGTAGTAGACAGAATAAAGTGGAGACTATAGTGGAAAGACTAAAGTGGACAGACTAAAGTGGAAAACTAAAGTTGAAAGACTAAAGTGGACAGACTATAGTGGAAAGACTATAGTGGAAAGACTGTAGTGGACAGAATAAAGTGGAGACTATAGTGGAAAGACAAAAGTGGACAGAGAATAGTGGAAAGACTAAAGTGGACAGACTATAGTGGAAAGACTATAGTGGAGAGACTGTAGTTGACAGAATAAAGTGGAGACTATAGTGGAAAGACTAAAGTGGAAAGACTAAAGTGGACAGACTATAGTGGAAAGACTGTAGTGGACAGAATAAAGTGGAGACTATAGTGGAAAGACTAAAGTGGACAGAGAATAGTGGAAACACTAAATTGGACAGACTATAGTGGAAAGACTATTGAGGAAAGACTGTAGTGGAAAGAATAAAGTGGAGACTATAGTGGAAAGACTAAAGTGGACAGAGAATAGTGGAAAGACTAAAGTGGAAAGACTGTAGTGGACAGAATAAAGTGGAGACTATAGTGGAAAGACTAAAGTGGAAAGACTAAAGTGGACAGACTATAGTGGAAAGACTGAAGTGGAAAGACTAAGTGGACAGACTAAAGCGGAAAGACTAAAGTGGAAAGACTAAATTGGTGAGACTATAGTGTAAAGACTGAATTGGAAAGACTCAGTGGACAAACTAAAGTGTACACACTGAAGTGGACAGAATAAAGTGGAAAGACTAAAGTGAACAGACTATAGTGGAAAGACTAAAGTGGACAGACTAAAGTGGAAAGACTTTAGTGGAAAGACTAAAGTGGACAGACTTTAGTGGAAAGACTAAAGTGGACAGACTATAGTGGAAAGACTAAAGTGGACAGACTAAAGTGGAAAGACTGTAGTGGAAAGACTAAAGTGGACAGAGAATAGTGGAAAGACTAAAGTGGACAGACTATAGTGGAAAGACTATAGAGGAAAGACTGTAGTGGAAAGAATTAAGTGGACAAACTAAAGTGTACACACTGAAGTGGACAGAATAAAGTGGAAAGACTAAAGTGGAAAGACTAAAGTGAACAGACTATAGTGGAAAGACTAAAGTGGACAGACTAAAGTGTAAAGACTAAAGTGGAAAGACTAAAGTGGACAGACTTTAGTGGAAAGACTAAAGTGGACAGACTATAGTGGAAAGACTAAAGTGGACAGACTAAAGTGGAAAGACTAAAGTGGAAAGACTAAAGTGGACAGACGATAGTGGAAATGACTAAAGTGGAAAGACAAAAGTGGACAGACTAAAGTGGACAGACTAAAGTGGAAAACTAAAGTGGAAAGACTGAAGTGGAAAGACTAAGTGGACAGACTAAAGCGGGAAAGAGTAAATTGGAAAGACTAAAGTGGTGAGACTATAGTGGAAAGACTAAAGTGGAAAGACTCAGTGGACAAACTAGATTGTACACACTGAAGTGGACAGAATAAAGTGGAAAGACTAAAGTGGAAAGACTAAAGTGAACAGACTATAGTGGAAAGACTAAAGTGGACAGACTAAAGTGGAAAGACATAAGTGGACAGACTAAAGTGGACAGACTAAAGTGGAAAGACTAAAGTGGAAAGACTAAAGTAGTGAGACTATAGTGGAAAGACTGAAGTGGAAAGACTCAGTGGACAGACTAAAGTGTACACACTGAAGTGGACAGAATAAAGTGGAAAGACTAAAGTGGAAAGACTAAAGTGGACAGACTAAAGTGGAAAGACTAAAGTGGAAAGACTAAAGTGGACAGACTATAGTGGAAAGACTGTAGTGGAAAGACTCTAGTAGACAGAATAAAGTGGAGACTATAGTGGAAAGACTAAAGTGGAAAGACTAAAGTGGACAGAGAATATTGGAAAGACTAAAGTGGACAGACTATAGTGGAAAGACTAAAGTGGACAGACTAAAGTGGAAAACTAAAGTTGAAAGACTAAAGTGGACAGACTATAGTGGAAAGACTATAGTGGAAAGACTGTAGTGGACAGAATAAAGTGGAGACTATAGTGGAAAGACAAAAGTGGACACAGAATAGTGGAAAGACTAAAGTGGACAGACTATAGTGGAAAGACTATAGTGGAGAGACTGTAGTTGACAGAATAAAGTGGAGACTATAGTGGAAAGACTAAAGTGGAAAGACTAAAGTGGACAGACTATAGTGGAAAGACTGTAGTGGACAGAATAAAGTGGAGACTATAGTGGAAAGACTAAAGTGGACAGAGAATAGTGGAAACACTAAATTGGACAGACTATAGTGGAAAGACTATTGAGGAAAGACTGTAGTGGAAAGAATAAAGTGGAGACTATAGTGGAAAGACTAAAGTGGACAGAGAATAGTGGAAAGACTAAAGTGGAAAGACTGTAGTGGACAGAATAAAGTGGAGACTATAGTGGAAAGACTAAAGTGGAAAGACTAAAGTGGACAGACTATAGTGGAAAGACTGAAGTGGAAAGACTAAGTGGACAGACTAAAGCGGAAAGACTAAAGTGGAAAGACTAAATTGGTGAGACTATAGTGTAAAGACTGAATTGGAAAGACTCAGTGGACAAACTAAAGTGTACACACTGAAGTGGACAGAATAAAGTGGAAAGACTAAAGTGGAAAGACTAAAGTGAACAGACTATAGTGGAAAGACTAAAGTGGACAGACTAAAGTGGAAAGACTTTAGTGGAAAGACTAAAGTGGACAGACTTTAGTGGAAAGACTAAAGTGGACAGACTATAGTGGAAAGACTAAAGTGGACAGACTAAAGTGGAAAGACTGTAGTGGAAAGACTAAAGTGGACAGAGAATAGTGGAAAGACTAAAGTGGACAGACTATAGTGGAAAGACTATAGAGGAAAGACTGTAGTCGAAAGAATTAAGTGGAGACTATAGTGGAAAGACTAAAGTGGACAGAGAATAGTGGAAAGAATAAAGTGGAAAGACTGTAGTGGACAGAATAAAGTGGAGACTATAGTGGAAAGACTAAAGTGGAAAGACTAAAGTGGACAGACTATAGTGGAAAGACTGAAGTGGAAAGACTAAGTGGACAGACTAAAGTGGAAAGACTATAGTGGAAAGACTAAAGTGGAAAGACTATAGTGGAAAGACTAAAGTGGACAGACTGAAGTGGAAAGACTATAGTGGAAAGACTAAAGTGGAAAGACTAAAGTGGACAGACTATAGTGGAAAGACTGAAGTGGAAAGACTCAGTGGACACACTAAAGTGTACACACTGAAGTGGAGAGGAGAAAGTGGAAAGACTAAAGTGACAAGACTCAAGTGGACAGACTATAGTGGAAAGACTAAAGTGGACAGACTAAAGTGGAAAGACTAAAGTGGAAAGACTAAAGTGGACGGACTATAGTGAAAAGACTAAAGTGGACAGACTATAGTGGAAAGACTATAGTGGAAAGACTGTAGTGGACAGAATAAAGTGGAGACTATAGTGGAAAGACTAAAGTGGACAGAGAATAGACGAAAGACTAAAGTGGAAAGACTGTAGTGGACAGAATAAAGTGGAGGCTATAGTGGAAAGACTAAAGTGGAAAGACGAAAGTGGACAGACTATAGTGGAAAGACTGTAGTGGACAGAATAAAGTGGAGACTATAGTGGAAATACTAAAGTGGACAGAAAATAGTGGAAAGACTAAAGTGGACAGACTATAGTGGAAAGACTGAAGTGGAAATACTAAGTGGACAGACTAAAGTGGAAAGACTATAGTGGAAAGACTAAAGTGGACAGAAAATAGTGTGAAGACTAAAGTGGACAGACTATAGTGGAAAGACTATAGTGGAAAGACTGTAGTGGACAGAATAAAGTTGAGACTATAGTGGAAAGACTAAAGTGGGAAGACTAAAGTGGACAGACTATAGTGGAAAGACTGAAGTGGACAGACTAAAGTGGAAAAACTAAATTGGAAAGACTTAAGTGGACAGACTCTAGTGGAAAGACAATAGTGGAAAGACTGTAGTGGACAGAATAAAGTGGAAACTATAGTGGAAAGACTAAAGTGGACAGAGAATAGTGGAAAGACTAAAGTGGACAGACTATAGTGGAAAGACTATAGTGGAAAGACTGCAGTGGACAGAATAAAGTGGAGACTATAGTGGAAAGACTAAAGTGGAAAGGCTAAAGTGGAAATACTAAGTGGACAGACTAAAGTGGAAAGACTATAGTGGAAAGACTAAAGTGGACAGAAAATAGTGTGAAGACTAAAGTGGACAGACTATAGTGGAAAGACTATAGTGGAAAGACTGTAGTGGACAGAATAAAGTTGAGACTATAGTGGAAAGACTCAGTGGACAGACTAAAGTGTACACACTGAAGTGGACAGAATAAAGTGGAAAGACTAAAGTGGAAAGACTAAAGTGGACAGACTAAAGTGGAAAGACTAAAGTGGAAAGACTAAAGTGGACAGACTATAGTGGAAAGACTGTAGTGGAAAGACTCTAGTAGACAGAATAAAGTGGAGACTATAGTGGAAAGACTAAAGTGGAAAGACTAAAGTGGACAGAGAATATTGGAAAGACTAAAGTGGACAGACTATAGTGGAAAGACTAAAGTGGACAGACTAAAGTGGAAAACTAAAGTTGAAAGACTAAAGTGGACAGACTATAGTGGAAAGACTATAGTGGAAAGACTGTAGTGGACAGAATAAAGTGGAGACTATAGTGGAAAGACAAAAGTGGACACAGAATAGTGGAAAGACTAAAGTGGACAGACTATAGTGGAAAGACTATAGTGGAGAGACTGTAGTTGACAGAATAAAGTGGAGACTATAGTGGAAAGACTAAAGTGGAAAGACTAAAGTGGACAGACTATAGTGGAAAGACTGTAGTGGACAGAATAAAGTGGAGACTATAGTGGAAAGACTAAAGTGGACAGAGAATAGTGGAAACACTAAATTGGACAGACTATAGTGGAAAGACTATTGAGGAAAGACTGTAGTGGAAAGAATAAAGTGGAGACTATAGTGGAAAGACTAAAGTGGACAGAGAATAGTGGAAAGACTAAAGTGGAAAGACTGTAGTGGACAGAATAAAGTGGAGACTATAGTGGAAAGACTAAAGTGGAAAGACTAAAGTGGACAGACTATAGTGGAAAGACTGAAGTGGAAAGACTAAGTGGACAGACTAAAGCGGAAAGACTAAAGTGGAAAGACTAAATTGGTGAGAATATAGTGTAAAGACTGAATTGGAAAGACTCAGTGGACAAACTAAAGTGTACACACTGAAGTGGACAGAATAAAGTGGAAAGACTAAAGTGGAAAGACTAAAGTGAACAGACTATAGTGGAAAGACTAAAGTGGACAGACTAAAGTGGAAAGACTTTAGTGGAAAGACTAAAGTGGACAGACTTTAGTGGAAAGACTAAAGTGGACAGACTATAGTGGAAAGACTAAAGTGGACAGACTAAAGTGGAAAGACTGTAGTGGAAAGACTAAAGTGGACAGAGAATAGTGGAAAGACTAAAGTGGACAGACTATAGTGGAAAGACTATAGAGGAAAGACTGTAGTCGAAAGAATTAAGTGGAGACTATAGTGGAAAGACTAAAGTGGACAGAGAATAGTGGAAAGAATAAAGTGGAAAGACTGTAGTGGACAGAATAAAGTGGAGACTATAGTGGAAAGACTAAAGTGGAAAGACTAAAGTGGACAGACTATAGTGGAAAGACTGAAGTGGAAAGACTAAGTGGACAGACTAAAGTGGAAAGACTATAGTGGAAAGACTAAAGTGGAAAGACTATAGTGGAAAGACTAAAGTGGACAGACTGAAGTGGAAAGACTATAGTGGAAAGACTAAAGTGGAAAGACTAAAGTGGACAGACTATAGTGGAAAGACTGAAGTGGAAAGACTCAGTGGACACACTAAAGTGTACACACTGAAGTGGAGAGGAGAAAGTGGAAAGACTAAAGTGACAAGACTCAAGTGGACAGACTATAGTGGAAAGACTAAAGTGGACAGACTAAAGTGGAAAGACTAAAGTGGAAAGACTAAAGTGGACGGACTATAGTGAAAAGACTAAAGTGGACAGACTATAGTGGAAAGACTATAGTGGAAAGACTGTAGTGGACAGAATAAAGTGGAGACTATAGTGGAAAGACTAAAGTGGACAGAGAATAGACGAAAGACTAAAGTGGAAAGACTGTAGTG
>JAUPMV010000151.1:0-89343 GCA_030848855.1 Branchinecta sandiegonensis
GGAAAGACTATAGTGGAAAGACTGTAGTGGAAATAATAAAGTGGAGACTATAGTGGAAAGACTAAAGTGGACAGAGAATAGTGGGAAGACTAAAGTGGACAGACTATAGTGGAAAGATTATAGTGGAAAGACTGTAGTGGACAGAATAAAGTGGAGACTATAGTGGAAAGATCAAAGTGGAAAGACTAAAGTGGACAGAGAATAGCGGAAAGACTAAAGTGGACAGACTATAGTGGAAAGACTGAAGTGGAAAGACTAAGTGGACGGACTAAAGTGGAAAGACGATAGTGGAAAGACTAAAGTGGACAGACTATAGTGGAAAGACTAAAGTGGACAGACTGAAGTGAAAAGACTATAGTGGAAAGACAAGAGTGAAAAGACTAAAGTGGACAGACTATAGTGGAAAGACTGAAGCGGCAAGACTCAGTGGACAAACTAAAGTGTACACACTGAAGTGGACAGAATAAAGTGGAAAGACTAAAGTGGAAAGACTAAAGTGGACAGACTATAGTGGAAAGACTAAAGTGGACAGACTAAAGTGGAAAGACTAAAGTGGAAAGACTAAAGTGGACAGACTATAGTGGAAATACTAAAGTGGACAGACTAATGTGGAAAGACTAAAGTGAAAAGACTAAAGTGGACAGACTATAGTGGAAAGACTGTAGTGGACAGAATAAAGCGGAGAGTATAGTGGAAAGAATAAAGTGGACAGAGAATAGTGGAAAGACTAAAGTGGACAGACTATAGTGGAGAGACTGTAGTGGACAGAATAAAGTGGAGACTATAGTGGAAAGACTAAAGTGGAAATACTAAAGTGGACAGAGAATAGTGGAAAGACTAAAGTGGAAAGACTAAAGTGGACAGACTATAGTGGAAAGACTATAGTGGAAAGACTGTAGTGGACAGAATAAAGTGGAGACTATAGTGGAAAGACTAAAGTGGACAGAGAATAGTGGAAAGAATAAAGTGGACAGACTATAGTGGAAAGACTAAAGTGGACAGACTAAAATGGAAAGACTAAAGTGGAAAGACTAAAGTGGACAGACTATAGTGGAAATACTGTAGTGGACAGAATAAAGCGGAGAGTATAGTGGAAAGAATAAAGTGGACAGAGAATAGTGGAAAGACTAAAGTGGACAGACTATAGTGGAAAGACTATAGTGGAGAGACTGTAGTTGACAGAATAAAGTGGAGACTATAGTGGAAAGACTAAAGTGGAAATACTAAAGTGGACAGAGAATAGTGGAAAGACTAAAGTGGAAAGACTAAAGTGGACAGACTATATTGGAAAGACTATAGTGGAAAGACTGTAGTGGACAGAATAAAGTAGAGACTATAGTGGAAAGACTAAAGTGGACAGAGAATAGTGGAAAGACTAAAATGAACAGACTATAGTGGAAAGACTATAGTGGAAAGACTGTAGTGGAAAGACTATAGTGGAAAGACTGTAGTGGACAGAATAAAGTGGAGACTATAGTGGAAAGACTAAAGTGGAAACAGAATAGTGGAAAGACTATAGTGGAAAGATTGAAGTGGACAGACTAAAGTGGAAAAGCTAAAGTGGAAAGACTAAAGTGGACAGACTATAGTGGAAAGACTATAGTGAAAAGACTGTAGTGGACAGAATAAAGTGTAGACTATAGTGGAAAGACTAAAGTGGACAGAGAATTGTGGAAAGAATAAAGTGGACAGACTATAGTGGAAAGACTACAGTGGAAAGACTGTAGTGGACAGAATAAAGTGGAGACTATAATGGAAAGACTAAAGTGGACAGAGAATAGTGGAAAGACTAAAGTGGAAAGACTGTAGTGGACAGAATAAAGTGGAGACTATAGTGTAAAGACTAAAGTGGAAAGACTAAAGTGGACAGACTATAGTGGAAAGACTGAAGTGGAAAGACTAAGTGGACGGACTAAAGTGGAAAGACTATAGTGGAAAGACTAAAGTGGACAGACTATAGTGGAAAGACTAAAGTGGACAAACTGAAGTGGAAAGACTATAGTAGGAAGACTAAAGTGGAAAGAATGTAGTGGACAGAATAAAGTGGAGACTATAGTGGAAAGACTAAAGTGGAAAAACTATAGTGGACGGAATAAAGTGGAGACTATAGTGGAAAGACTAAAGTGGAAAGACTAAAGTGGACAGAGAATAGTGGAAAGACTAAAGTGGAAAGACTGTAATGGACAGAATAAAGTGGAGACTATAGTGGATAGACTAAAGTGGAACGACTAAAGTGGACAGACTATAGTGGAAAGACTATAGTGGAAAGACTGTAGTGGACAGAATAAAGTGGAGACTGTAGTGGAAAGCCTAAAGTGGACAGAGAATAGTGGAAAGACTAAAGTTGACAGACTATAGAGGAAAGACTATAGTGGAAAGACTATAGTGGAAAGACTGTAGTGGACAGAATAAAGTGGAGACTATAGTAGAAAGACTAAAGTGGACAGAGAATAGTGGAAAGACTAAAGTGGACAGACTATAGTGGAAAGACTATAGTGGAAAGACTGTAGTGGACAGAATAAAGTGGAGACTATAGTGGAAAGAATAAAGTGGACAGAGAATCGTGGAAAGACTAAAGTGGACAGACTATAGTGGAAAGACTATAGTGGAGAGACTATAGTGGACAGAATAAAGTTGAGACTATAGTGGAAAGACTAAAGTGGAAACACTAAAGTGGACAGACTATAGTGGAAAGACTGTAGTGGACAGAATGAAGTGGAGACTATAGTGGAAAGACTAAAGTGGAGAGAGAATAGTGGAAAGACTAAAGAGGACAGACTATAGTGGAAAGACTGAAGTGGAAAGACTCAGTGGACAGACTAAAGTGTACACACTGAAGTGGACAGAATAAAGTGGAAAGACGAAAGTGGAAAGACTAAAGTGGACAGACTATAGTGGAAAGACTATAGTGGAAAGACTATAGTGGAAAGACTGTAGTGGACAGAATAAAGTTGAGACTATAGTGGAAACACTAAAGTGGAAATACTAAAGTGGACAGAGAATAGTGGAAAGACTAAAGTGGAAACACTAAAGTGGACAGACTATAGTGGAAAGACTGTAGTGGACAGAATAAAGTGGAGACTATAGTGGAAAGACTAAAGTGGAGAGATAATAGTGGAAAGACTAAAGTGGACAGACTATAGTGGAAAGACTGAAGTGGAAAGACTCAGTGGACAGACTAAAGTGTACACACTGAAGTGGACAGAATAAAGTGGAAAGACGGAAGTGGAAAGACTAAAGCGGACAGACTATAGTGGAAATACTGTAGTGGACAGAATAAAGCGGAGAGTATAGTGGAAAGAATAAAGTGGACAGAGAATAGTGGAAAGACTAAAGTGGACAGACTATAGTGGAAAGACTATAGTGGAGTGACTTTAGTGGACAGAATAAAGTGGAGACTATAGTGGAAAGACTAAAGTGGAAATACTAAATTGGACAGAGAATAGTGGAAAGACTAAAGTGGAAAGACTAAAGTGGACAGACTATAGTGGAAAGACTATTCTGGAAAGACTGTAGTGGACAGAATAAAGTAGAGACTATAGTGGAAAGACTAAAGTGGACAGAGACTAGTGGAAAGACTAAAGTGGACAGACTATAGTGAAAAGATTATACTGGAAAGACTGTAGTGGACATGATAAAGTGGAGACTATAGTGGAAAGAATAAAGTGGAAAGACTAAAGTGGACAGACTATAATGGAAAGACTATAGTGGAAAGACTGTAGTGGACAGAATAAAGTGGAGACTATAGTGGAAAGACTAAAGTGGACAGAGAATAGTGGAAAGACTAAAGTGGACAGACTATAGTGGAAAGACTATAGTGGAAAGACTGTAGTGGACAGAATAAAGTGGAGACTATAGTGGAAAGACTAAAGTGGAAAGACTAAAGTGGACAGACTATATTGGAAAGACTATAGTGGAAAGACTGTAGTGGACAGAATAAAGTAGAGACTATAGTGGAAAGGCTAAAGTGGACAGAGAATAGTGGAAAGACTAAAGTGGACAGACTATAGTGGAAAGACTATAGTGGAAAGACTGTAGTGGAAAGACTATAGTGGAAAGACTGTAGTGGACAGAATAAAGTGGAGACTATAGTGGAAAGACTAAAGTGGAAACAGAATAGTGGAAAGACTATAGTGGAAAGATTGAAGTGGACAGACTAAAGTGGAAAAGCTAACGTGGAAAGACTAAAGTGGACAGACTATAGTGGAAAGACTATAGTGGAAAGACTGTAGTGGACAGAATAAAGTGTAGACTATAGTGGAAAGACTAAAGTGGACAGAGAATAGTGGAAAGACTAAAGTGGACAGACTATAGTGGAAAGACTATAGTGGAAAGACTGTAGTGGACAGATTAAAGTGGAGACTATAGTGGAAAGACTAAAGTGGAAAGAATAAAGTGGACAGAATAAAGTGGAGACTATAGTGGAAAGACTAAAGTGGAAAGACTAAAGTGGACAGACTATAGTGGAAAGACTAAAGTGGACAGACTAAAGTGGAAAAACTAAAGTGGAAAGACTAAAGTGGACAGACTATAGTGGAAAGACTATAGTGGAAATACTGTCGTGGACAGAATAAAGTGGAGACTATAGTGGAAAGACTAAAGTGGACATACTATAGTGGAAAGACTACAGTGAAAAGACTGTTGTGGACAGAATAAAGTGGAGAATATAGTGGAAAGACTAAAGTGGACAGACTATAGTGGAAAGACTATAGTGGAAAGACTGTAGTGGACATAATAAAGTGGAGACTATAGTGGAAAGACTAAAGTGGACAGAGACTAGTGGAAAGACTAAAGTGGACAGACTATAGTGGAAAGATTATAGTGGAAAGTCTGTAGTGGACATAATAAAGTGGAGACTATAGTGGAAAGAATAAAGTGGAAAGACTAAAGTGGACAGACTATAGTGGAAAGACTGAAGTGGAAAGACTCAGTGGACAGACTAAAGTGTACACACTGAAGTGGACAGAATAAAGTGGAAAGACTAAAGTGGAGAGACTAAAGTGGACAGACTATAGTGGAAAGACTAAAGTGGACAGACTAAAGTGGACAGACTATAGTGCAAAGACTATAGTGGAAAGACTGTAGTGGACAGAATAAAGTGGAGACTATCGTGGAAAGACTAAGGTGGACAGACTATAGTGGAAAGACTATAGTGGAAAGACTATAGTGGAAAGACTGTAGTGGAAATAATAAAGTGGAGACTATAGTGGAAAGACTAAAGTGGACAGAGAATAGTGGAAAGACTAAAGTGGACAGACTATAGTGGAAAGATTATAGTGGAAAGACTGTAGTGGACAGAATAAAGTGGAGACTATAGTGGAAAGATCAAAGTGGAAAGACTAAAGTGGACAGAGAATAGCGGAAAGACTAAAGTGGACAGACTATAGTGGAAAGACTGAAGTGGAAAGACTAAGTGGACGGACTAAAGTGGAAAGACGATAGTGGAAAGACTAAAGTGGACAGACTATAGTGGAAAGACTAAAGTGGACAGACTGAAGTGAAAAGACTATAGTGGAAAGACAAGAGTGAAAAGACTAAAGTGGACAGACTATAGTGGAAAGACTGAAGCGGCAAGACTCAGTGGACAAACTAAAGTGTACACACTGAAGTGGACAGAATAAAGTGGAAAGACTAAAGTGGAAAGACTAAAGTGGACAGACTATAGTGGAAAGACTAAAGTGGACAGACTAAAGTGGAAAGACTAAAGTGGAAAGACTAAAGTGGACAGACTATAGTGGAAATACTAAAGTGGACAGACTAATGTGGAAAGACTAAAGTGAAAAGACTAAAGTGGACAGACTATAGTGGAAAGACTGTAGTGGACAGAATAAAGCGGAGAGTATAGTGGAAAGAATAAAGTGGACAGAGAATAGTGGAAAGACTAAAGTGGACAGACTATAGTGGAGAGACTGTAGTGGACAGAATAAAGTGGAGACTATAGTGGAAAGACTAAAGTGGAAATACTAAAGTGGACAGAGAATAGTGGAAAGACTAAAGTGGAAAGACTAAAGTGGACAGACTATAGTGGAAAGACTATAGTGGAAAGACTGTAGTGGACAGAATAAAGTGGAGACTATAGTGGAAAGACTAAAGTGGACAGAGAATAGTGGAAAGAATAAAGTGGACAGACTATAGTGGAAAGACTAAAGTGGACAGACTAAAATGGAAAGACTAAAGTGGAAAGACTAAAGTGGACAAACTATAGTGGAAATACTGTAGTGGACAGAATAAAGCGGAGAGTATAGTGGAAAGAATAAAGTGGACAGAGAATAGTGGAAAGACTAAAGTGGACAGACTATAGTGGAAAGACTATAGTGGAGAGACTGTAGTTGACAGAATAAAGTGGAGACTATAGTGGAAAGACTAAAGTGGAAATACTAAAGTGGACAGAGAATAGTGGAAAGACTAAAGTGGAAAGACTAAAGTGGACAGACTATATTGGAAAGACTATAGTGGAAAGACTGTAGTGGACAGAATAAAGTAGAGACTATAGTGGAAAGACTAAAGTGGACAGAGAATAGTGGAAAGACTAAAATGAACAGACTATAGTGGAAAGACTATAGTGGAAAGACTGTAGTGGAAAGACTATAGTGGAAAGACTGTAGTGGACAGAATAAAGTGGAGACTATAGTGGAAAGACTAAAGTGGAAACAGAATAGTGGAAAGACTATAGTGGAAAGATTGAAGTGGACAGACTAAAGTGGAAAAGCTAAAGTGGAAAGACTAAAGTGGACAGACTATAGTGGAAAGACTATAGTGAAAAGACTGTAGTGGACAGAATAAAGTGTAGACTATAGTGGAAAGACTAAAGTGGACAGAGAATTGTGGAAAGAATAAAGTGGACAGACTATAGTGGAAAGACTACAGTGGAAAGACTGTAGTGGACAGAATAAAGTAGAGACTATAATGGAAAGACTAAAGTGGACAGAGAATAGTGGAAAGACTAAAGTGGAAAGACTGTAGTGGACAGAATAAAGTGGAGACTATAGTGTAAAGACTAAAGTGGAAAGACTAAAGTGGACAGACTATAGTGGAAGGACTGAAGTGGAAAGACTAAGTGGACGGACTAAAGTGGAAAGACTATAGTGGAAAGACTAAAGTGGACAGACTATAGTGGAAAGACTAAAGTGGACAAACTGAAGTGGAAAGACTATAGTAGGAAGACTAAAGTGGAAAGAATGTAGTGGACAGAATAAAGTGGAGACTATAGTGGAAAGACTAAAGTGGAAAAACTATAGTGGACGGAATAAAGTGGAGACTATAGTGGAAAGACTAAAGTGGAAAGACTAAAGTGGACAGAGAATAGTGGAAAGACTAAAGTGGAAAGACTGTAATGGACAGAATAAAGTGGAGACTATAGTGGATAGACTAAAGTGGAACGACTAAAGTGGACAGACTATAGTGGAAAGACTATAGTGGAAAGACTGTAGTGGACAGAATAAAGTGGAGACTATAGTGGAAAGAATAAAGTGGACAGAGAATCGTGGAAAGACTAAAGTGGACAGACTATAGTGGAAAGACTATAGTGGAGAGACTGTAGTGGACAGAATAAAGTTGAGACTATAGTGGAAAGACTAAAGTGGAAACACTAAAGTGGACAGACTATAGTGGAAAGACTGTAGTGGACAGAATGAAGTGGAGACTATAGTGGAAAGACTAAAGTGGAGAGAGAATAGTGGAAAGACTAAAGAGGACAGACTATAGTGGAAAGACTGAAGTGGAAAGACTCAGTGGACAGACTAAAGTGTACACACTGAAGTGGACAGAATAAAGTTGAAAGACGAAAGTGGAAAGACTAAAGTGGACAGACTATAGTGGAAAGACTATAGTGGAAAGACTATAGTGGAAAGACTGTAGTGGACAGAATAAAGTTGAGACTATAGTGGAAAGACTAAAGTGGAAATACTAAAGTGGACAGAGAATAGTGGAAAGACTAAAGTGGAAACACTAAAGTGGACAGACTATAGTGGAAAGACTGTAGTGGACAGAATAAAGTGGAGACTATAGTGGAAAGACTAAAGTGGAGAGATAATAGTGGAAAGACTAAAGTGGACAGACTATAGTGGAAAGACTGAAGTGGAAAGACTCAGTGGACAGACTAAAGTGTACACACTGAAGTGGACAGAATAAAGTGGAAAGACGAAAGTGGAAAGACTAAAGCGGACAGACTATAGTGGAAATACTGTAGTGGACAGAATAAAGCGGAGAGTATAGTGGAAAGAATAAAGTGGACAGAGAATAGTGGAAAGACTAAAGTGGAAATACTAAATTGGACAGAGAATAGTGGAAAGACTAAAGTGGAAAGACTAAAGTGGACAGACTATAGTGGCAAGACTATTCTGGAAAGACTGTAGTGGACAGAATAAAGTAGAGACTATAGTGGAAAGACTAAAGTGGACAGAGACTAGTGGAAAGACTAAAGTGGACAGACTATAGTGGAAAGATTATACTGGAAAGACTGTCGTGGACATGATAAAGTGGAGACTATAGTGGAAAGAATAAAGTGGAAAGACTAAAGTGGACAGACTATAATGGAAAGACTATAGTGGAAAGACTGTAGTGGACAGAATAAAGTGGAGACTATAGTGGAAAGACTAAAGTGGACAGAGAATAGTGGAAAGACTAAAGTGGACAGACTATAGTGGAAAGACTATAGTAGAAAGACTGTAGTGGACAGAATAAAGTGGAGACTATAGTGGAAAGACTAAAGTGGAAAGACTAAAGTGGACAGACTATATTGGAAAGACTATAGTGGAAAGACTGTAGTGGACAGAATAAAGTAGAGACTATAGTGGAAAGGCTAAAGTGGACAGAGAATAGTGGAAAGACTAAAGTGGACAGACTATAGTGGAAAGACTATAGTGGAAAGACTGTAGTGGAAAGACTATAGTGGAAAGACTGTAGTGGACAGAATAAAGTGGAGACTATAGTGGAAAGACTAAAGTGGAAACAGAATAGTGGAAAGACTATAGTGGAAAGATTGAAGTGGACAGACTAAAGTGGAAAAGCTAACGTGGAAAGACTAAAGTGGACAGACTATAGTGGAAAGAGTATAGTGGAAAGACTGTAGTGGACAGAATAAAGTGTAGACTATAGTGGAAAGACTAAAGTGGACAGAGAATTGTGGACAGAATAAAGTGGAGACTATAGTGGAAAGACTAAAGTGGAAAGACTAAAGTGGACAGACTATATTGGAAAGACTATAGTGGAAAGACTGTAGTGGACAGAATAAAGTAGAGACTATAGTGGAAAGGCTAAAGTGGACAGAGAATAGTGGAAAGACTAAAGTGGACAGACTATAGTGGAAAGACTATAGTGGAAAGACTGTAGTGGAAAGACTATAGTGGAAAGACTGTAGTGGACAGAATAAAGTGGAGACTATAGTGGAAAGACTAAAGTGGAAACAGAATAGTGGAAAGACTATAGTGGAAAGATTGAAGTGGACAGACTAAAGTGGAAAAGCTAACGTGGAAAGACTAAAGTGGACAGACTATAGTGGAAAGACTATAGTGGAAAGACTGTAGTGGACAGAATAAAGTGTAGACTATAGTGGAAAGACTAAAGTGGACAGAGAATTGTGGAAAGAATAAAGTGGACAGACTATAGTGGAAAGACTACAGTGGAAAGACTGTAGTGGACAGAATAAAGTGGAGACTATAATGGAAAGACTAAAGTGGACAGAGAATAGTGGAAAGACTAAAGTGGGAAGACTGTAGTGGATAGAATAAAGTGGAGACTATAGTGTAAAGACTAAAGTGGAAAGACTAAAGTGGACAGACTATAGTGGAAAGACTGAAGTGGAAAGACTAAGTGGACGGACTAAAGTGGAAAGACTATAGTGGAAAGACTAAAGTGGACAGACTATAGTGGAAAGACTAAAGTGGACAAACTGAAGTGGAAAGACTATAGTAGGAAGACTAAAGTGGAAAGAATGTAGTGGACAGAATAAAGTGGAGACTATAGTGGAAAGACTAAAGTGGACAGAGAATAGTGGAAAGACTAAAGTGGACAGACTATAGTGGAAAGACTGAAGTGGAAAGACTAAGTGGACGGACTAAAGTGGAAAGACGATAGTGGAAAGACTAAAGTGGACAGACTATAGTGGAAAGACTAAAGTGGACAGACTGAAGTGAAAAGACTATAGTGGAAAGACTAAAGTGGAAAGACTAAAGTGGACAGACTATAGTGGAAAGACTGAAGCGGCAAGACTCAGTGGACAAACTAAAGTGTACACACTGAAGTGGACAGAATAAAGTGGAAAGACTAAAGTGGAAAGACTAAAGTGGACAGACTATAGTGGAAAGACTAAAGTGGACAGACTAAAGTGGAAAGACTAAAGTGGAAAGACTAAAGTGGACAGACTATAGTGGAAATACTAAAGTGGACAGACTAATGTGGAAAGACTAAAGTGAAAAGACTAAAGTGGACAGACTATAGTGGAAAGACTGTAGTGGACAGAATAAAGCGGAGAGTATAGTGGAAAGAATAAAGTGGACAGAGAATAGTGGAAAGACTAAAGTGGACAGACTATAGTGGAGAGACTGTAGTGGACAGAATAAAGTGGAGACTATAGTGGAAAGACTAAAGTGGAAATACTAAAGTGGACAGAGAATAGTGGAAAGAATAAAGTGGACAGACTATAGTGGAAAGACTATAGTGGAAAGACTGTAGTGGACAGAATAAAGTGGAGACTATAGTGGAAAGACTAAAGTGGACAGAGAATAGTGGAAAGAATAAAGTGGACAGACTATAGTGGAAAGACTAAAGTGGACAGACTAAAATGGAAAGACTAAAGTGGAAAGACTAAAGTGGACAAACTATAGTGGAAATACTGTAGTGGACAGAATAAAGCGGAGAGTATAGTGGAAAGAATAAAGTGGACAGAGAATAGTGGAAAGACTAAAGTGGACAGACTATAGTGGAAAGACTATAGTGGAGAGACTGTAGTTGACAGAATAAAGTGGAGACTATAGTGGAAAGACTAAAGTGGAAATACTAAAGTGGACAGAGAATAGTGGAAAGACTAAAGTGGAAAGACTAAAGTGGACAGACTATATTGGAAAGACTATAGTGGAAAGACTGTAGTGGACAGAATAAAGTAGAGACTATAGTGGAAAGACTAAAGTGGACAGAGAATAGTGGAAAGACTAAAATGAACAGACTATAGTGGAAAGACTATAGTGGAAAGACTGTAGTGGAAAGACTATAGTGGAAAGACTGTAGTGGACAGAATAAAGTGGAGACTATAGTGGAAAGACTAAAGTGGAAACAGAATAGTGGAAAGACTATAGTGGAAAGATTGAAGTGGACAGACTAAAGTGGAAAAGCTAAAGTGGAAAGACTAAAGTGGACAGACTATAGTGGAAAGACTATAGTGAAAAGACTGTAGTGGACAGAATAAAGTGTAGACTATAGTGGAAAGACTAAAGTGGACAGAGAATTGTGGAAAGAATAAAGTGGACAGACTATAGTGGAAAGACTACAGTGGAAAGACTGTAGTGGACAGAATAAAGTGGAGACTATAATGGAAAGACTAAAGTGGACAGAGAATAGTGGAAAGACTAAAGTGGAAAGACTGTAGTGGACAGAATAAAGTGGAGACTATAGTGTAAAGACTAAAGTGGAAAGACTAAAGTGGACAGACTATAGTGGAAGGACTGAAGTGGAAAGACTAAGTGGACGGACTAAAGTGGAAAGACTATAGTGGAAAGACTAAAGTGGACAGACTATAGTGGAAAGACTAAAGTGGACAAACTGAAGTGGAAAGACTATAGTAGGAAGACTAAAGTGGAAAGAATGTAGTGGACAGAATAAAGTGGAGACTATAGTGGAAAGACTAAAGTGGAAAAACTATAGTGGACGGAATAAAGTGGAGACTATAGTGGAAAGACTAAAGTGGAAAGACTAAAGTGGACAGAGAATAGTGGAAAGACTAAAGTGGAAAGACTGTAATGGACAGAATAAAGTGGAGACTATAGTGGATAGACTAAAGTGGAACGACTAAAGTGGACAGACTATAGTGGAAAGACTATAGTGGAAAAGACTGTAGTGGACAGAATAAAGTGGAGACTGTAGTGGAAAGCCTAAAGTGGACAGAGAATAGTGGAAAGACTAAAGTTGACAGACTATAGAGGAAAGACTATAGTGGAAAGACTATAGTGGAAAGACTGTAGTGGACAGAATAAAGTGGAGACTATAGTAGAAAGACTAAAGTGGACAGAGAATAGTGGAAAGACTAAAGTGGACAGACTATAGTGGAAAGACTATAGTGGAAAGACTGTAGTGGACAGAATAAAGTGGAGACTATAGTGGAAAGAATAAAGTGGACAGAGAATCGTGGAAAGACTAAAGTGGACAGACTATAGTGGAAAGACTATAGTGGAGAGACTGTAGTGGACAGAATAAAGTTGAGACTATAGTGGAAAGACTAAAGTGGAAACACTAAAGTGGACAGACTATAGTGGAAAGACTGTAGTGGACAGAATGAAGTGGAGACTATATTGGAAAGACTAAAGTGGAGAGAGAATAGTGGAAAGACTAAAGAGGACAGACTATAGTGGAAAGACTGAAGTGGAAAGACTCAGTGGACAGACTAAAGTGTACACACTGAAGTGGACAGAATAAAGTGGAAAGACGAAAGTGGAAAGACTAAAGTGGACAGACTATAGTGGAAAGACTATAGTGGAAAGACTATAGTGGAAAGACTGTAGTGGACAGAATAAAGTTGAGACTATAGTGGAAAGACTAAAGTGGAAATACTAAAGTGGACAGAGAATAGTGGAAAGACTAAAGTGGAAACACTAAAGTGGACAGACTATAGTGGAAAGACTGTAGTGGACAGAATAAAGTGGAGACTATAGTGGAAAGACTAAAGTGGAGAGATAATAGTGGAAAGACCAAAGTGGACAGACTATAGTGGGAAGACTGAAGTGGAAAGACTCAGTGGACAGACTAAAGTGTACACACTGAAGTGGACAGAATAAAGTGGAAAGACGAAAGTGGAAAGACTAAAGCGGACAGACTATAGTGGAAATACTGTAGTGGACAGAATAAAGCGGAGAGTATAGTGGAAAGAATAAAGTGGACAGAGAATAGTGGAAAGACTAAAGTGGACAGACTATAGTGGAAAGACTATAGTGGAGAGACTTTAGTGGACAGAATAAAGTGGAGACTATAGTGGAAAGACTAAAGTGGAAATACTAAATTGGACAGAGAATAGTGGAAAGACTAAAGTGGAAAGACTAAAGTGGACAGACTATAGTGGAAAGACTATTCTGGAAAGACTGTAGTGGACAGAATAAAGTAGAGACTATAGTGGAAAGACTAAAGTGGACAGAGACTAGTGGAAAGACTAAAGTGGACAGACTATAGTGGAAAGATTATACTGGAAAGACTGTAGTGGACATGATAAAGTGGAGACTATAGTGGAAAGAATAAAGTGGAAAGACTAAAGTGGACAGACTATAATGGAAAGACTATAGTGGAAAGACTGTAGTGGACAGAATAAAGTGGAGACTATAGTGGAAAGACTAAAGTGGACAGAGAATAGTGGAAAGACTAAAGTGGACAGACTATAGTGGAAAGACTATAGTGGAAAGACTGTAGTGGACAGAATAAAGTGGAGACTATAGTGGAAAGACTAAAGTGGAAAGACTAAAGTGGACAGACTATATTGGAAAGACTATAGTGGAAAGACTGTAGTGGACAGAATAAAGTAGAGACTATAGTGGAAAGGCTAAAGTGGACAGAGAATAGTGGAAAGACTAAAGTGGACAGACTATAGTGGAAAGACTATAGTGGAAAGACTGTAGTGGAAAGACTATAGTGGAAAGACTGTAGTGGACAGAATAAAGTGGAGACTATAGTGGAAAGACTAAAGTGGAAACAGAATAGTTTAAAGACTATAGTGGAAAGATTGAAGTGGACAGACTAAAGTGGAAAAGCTAACGTGGAAAGACTAAAGTGGACAGACTATAGTGGAAAGACTATAGTGGAAAGACTGTAGTGGACAGAATAAAGTGTAGACTATAGTGGAAAGACTAAATTGGACAGAGAATTGTGGACAGAATAAAGTGGAGACTATAGTGGAAAGACTAAAGTGGAAAGACTAAAGTGGACAGACTATATTGGAAAGACTATAGTGGAAAGACTGTAGTGGACAGAATAAAGTAGAGACCATAGTGGAAAGGCTAAAGTGGACAGAGAATAGTGGAAAGACTAAAGTGGACAGACTATAGTGGAAAGACTATAGTGGAAAGACTGTAGTGGAAAGACTATAGTGGAAAGACTGTAGTGGACAGAATAAAGTGGAGACTATAGTGGAAAGACTAAAGTGGAAACAGAATAGTGGAAAGACTATAGTGGAAAGATTGAAGTGGACAGACTAAAGTGGAAAAGCTAACGTGGAAAGACTAAAGTGGACAGACTATAGTGGAAAGACTATAGTGGAAAGACTGTAGTGGACAGAATAAAGTGTAGACTATAGTGGAAAGACTAAAGTGGACAGAGAATTGTGGAAAGAATAAAGTGGACAGACTATAGTGGAAAGACTACAGTGGAAAGACTGTAGTGGACAGAATAAAGTGGAGACTATAATGGAAAGACTAAAGTGGACAGAGAATAGTGGAAAGACTAAACTGGAAAGACTGTAGTGGATAGAATAAAGTGGAGACTATAGTGTAAAGACTAAAGTGGAAAGACTAAAGTGGACAGACTATAGTGGAAAGACTGAAGTGGAAAGACTAAGTGGACGGACTAAAGTGGAAAGACTATAGTGGAAAGACTAAAGTGGACAGACTATAGTGGAAAGACTAAAGTGGACAAACTGAAGTGGAAAGACTATAGTAGGAAGACTAAAGTGGAAAGAATGTAGTGGACAGAATAAAGTGGAGACTATAGTGGAAAGACTAAAGTGGAAAAACTGTAGTGGACGGAATAAAGTGGAGACTATAGTGGAAAGACTAAAGTGGAAAGACTAAAGTGGACAGAGAATAGTGGAAAGACTAAATTGGAAAGACTGTAATGGACAGAATAAAGTGGAGACTATAGTGGATAGACTAAAGTGGAACGACTAAAGTGGACAGACTATAGTGGAAAGACTATAGTGGAAAGACTGTAGTGGACAGAATAAAGTGGAGACTATAGTGGAAAGCCTAAAGTGGACAGAGAATAGTGGAAAGACTATAGTGGAGAGACTGTAGTGGACAGAATAAAGTTGAGACTATAGTGGAAAGACTAAAGTGGAAATACTAAAGTGGACAGAGAATAGTGGAAAGACTAAAGTGGAAACACTAAAGTGGACAGACTATAGTGGAAAGACTGTAGTGGACAGAATGAAGTGGAGACTATAGTGGAAAGACTAAAGTGGAGAGAGAATAGTGGAAAGACTAAAGAGGACAGACTATAGTGGAAAGACTGAAGTGGAAAGACTCAGTGGACAGACTAAAGTGTACACACTGAAGTGGACAGAATAAAGTGGAAAGACGAAAGTGGAAAGACTAAAGTGAACAGACTATAGTGGAAAGACTATAGTGGAAAGACTATAGTGGAAAGACTGTAGTGGACAGAATAAAGTTGAGACTATAGTGGAAAGACTAAAGTGGAAATACTAAAGTGGACAGAGAATAGTGGAAAGACTAAAGTGGAAACACTAAAGTGGACAGACTGTAGTGGAAAGACTGTAGTGGACAGAATAAAGTGGAGACTATAGTGGAAAGACTAAAGTGGAGAGAGAATAGTGGAAAGACTAAAGTGGACAGACTATAGTGGAAAGACTGAAGTGGAAAGACTCAGTGGACAGACTAAAGTGTACACACTGAAGTGGACAGAATAAAGTGGAAAGACGAAAGTGGAAAGGCTAAAGCGGACAGACTATAGTGGAAATACTGTAGTGGACAGAATAAAGCGGAGAGTATAGTGGAAAGAATAAAGTGGACAGAGAATAGTGGAAAGACTAAAGTGGACAGACTATAGTGGAAAGACTATAGTGGAGAGACTTTAGTGGACAGAATAAAGTGGAGACTATAGTGGAAAGACTAAAGTGGAAATACTAAATTGGACAGAGAATAGTGGAAAGACTAAAGTGGAAAGACTAAAGTGGACAGACTATAGTGGAAAGACTATAGTGGAAAGACTGTTGTGGACAGAATAAAGTAGAGACTATAGTGGAAAGACTAAAGTGGACAGAGACTAGTGGAAAGACTAAAGTGGACAGACTATAGTGGAAAGATTATACTGGAAAGACTGTAGTGGACATGATAAAGTGGAGACTATAGTGGAAAGAATAAAGTGGAAAGACTAAAGTGGACAGACTATAATGGAAAGACTATAGTGGAAAGACTGTAGTGGACAGAATAAAGTGGAGACTATAGTGGAAAGACTAAAGTGGACAGAGAATAGTGGAAAGACTAAAGTGGACAGACTATAGTGGGAAGACTATAGTGGAAAGACTGTAGTGGACAGAATAAAGTGGAGACTATAGTGGAAAGACTAAAGTGGAAAGACTAAAGTGGACAGACTATATTGGAAAGACTATAGTGGAAAGACTGTAGTGGACAGAATAAAGTAGAGACTATAGTGGAAAGGCTAAAGTGGACAGAGAATAGTGGAAAGACTAAAGTGGACAGACTATAGTGAAAAGACTATAGTGGAAAGAATGTAGTGGAAAGACTATAGTGGAAAGACTGTAGTGGACAGAATAAAGTGGAGACTATAGTGGAAAGACTAAAGTGGAAACAGAATAGTGGAAAGACTATAGTGGAAAGATTGAAGTGGACAGACTAAAGTGGAAAAGCTAAAGTGGAAAGACTAAAGTGGACAGACTATAGTGGAAAGACTATAGTGGAAAGACTGTAGTGGACAGAATAAAGTGTAGACGATAGTGGAAAGACTAAAGTGGACAGAGAATTGTGGAAAGAATAAAGTGGACAGACTATAGTGGAAAGACTACAGTGGAAAGACTGTAGTGGACAGAATAAAGTGGAGACTATAATGGAAAGACTAAAGTGGACAGAGAATAGTGGAAAGACTAAAGTGGAAAGACTGTAGTGGACAGAATAAAGTGGAGACTATAGTGTAAAGACTAAAGTGGAAAGACTAAAGTGGACAGACTATAGTGGAAAGACTGAAGTGGAAAGACTAAGTGGACGGACTAAAGTGGAAAGACTATAGTGGAAAGACTAAAGTGGACAGACTATAGTGGAAAGACTAAAGTGGACAAACTGAAGTGGAAAGACTATAGTAGGAAGACTAAAGTGGAAAGAATGTAGTGGACAGAATAAAGTGGAGACTATAGTGGAAAGACTAAAGTGGAAAAACTGTAGTGGACGGAATAAAGTGGAGACTATAGTGGAAAGACTAAAGTGGAAAGACTAAAATGGACAGAGACTAGTGGAAAGACTAAAGTGGAAAGACTGTAGTGGACAGAATAAAGTGGAGACTATAGTGGAAAGAATAAAGTGGACAGAGAATCGTGGAAAGACTAAAGTGGACAGACTATAGTGGAAAGACTATAGTGGAGAGACTGTAGTGGACAGAATAAAGTTGAGACTATAGTGGAAAGACTAAAGTGGAAATACTAAAGTGGACAGAGAATAGTGGAAAGACTAAAGTGGAAACACTAAAGTGGACAGACTATAGTGGAAAGACTGTAGTGGACAGAATGAAGTGGAGACTATAGTGGAAAGACTAAAGTGGAGAGAGAATAGTGGAAAGACTAAAGTGGACAGACTATAGTGGAAAGACTGAAGTGGAAAGACTCAGTGGACAGACTAAAGTGTACACACTGAAGTGGACAGAATAAAGTGGAAAGACGAAAGTGGAAAGACTAAAGTGGACAGACTATAGTGGAAAGACTATAGTGGAAAGACTATAGTGGAAAGACTGTAGTGGACAGAATAAAGTTGAGACTATAGTGGAAAGACTAAAGTGGAAATACTAAAGTGGACAGAGAATAGTGGAAAGACTAAAGTGGAAACACTAAAGTGGACAGACTATAGTGGAAAGACTGTAGTGGACAGAATAAAGTGGAGACTATAGTGGAAAGACTAAAGTGGAGAGAGAATAGTGGAAAGACTAAAGTGGACAGACTATAGTGGAAAGACTGAAGTGGAAAGACTCAGTGGACAGACTAAAGTGTACACACTGAAGTGGACAGAATAAAGTGGAAAGACGAAAGTGGAAAGACTAAAGCGGACAGACTATAGTGGAAATACTGTAGTGGACAGAATAAAGCGGAGAGTATAGTGGAAAGAATAAAGTGGACAGAGAATAGTGGAAAGACTAAAGTGGAAAGACTATAGTGGAAAGACAATAGTGGAGAGACTTTAGTGGACAGAATAAAGTGGAGACTATAGTGGAAAGACTAAAGTGGAAATACTAAATTGGACAGAGAATAGTGGAAAGACTAAAGTGGAAAGACTAAAGTGGACAGACTATAGTGGAAAGACTATAGTGGAAAGACTGTAGTGGACAGAATAAAGTGGAGACTATAGTGGAAAGACTAAAGTGGACAGAGACTAGTGGAAAGACTTAAGTGGACAGACTATAGTGGAAAGATAATACTGGAAAGACTTTAGTGGACATGATAAAGTGGAGACTATAGTGGAAAGAATAAAGTGGAAAGACTAAAGTGGACAGACAATAATGGAAAGACTATAGTGGAAAGACTGTAGTGGACAGAATAAAGTGGAGACTATAGTGGAAAGACTAAAGTGGACAGAGAATAGTGGAAAGACTAAAGTGGACAGACTATAGTGGAAAGAATATAGTGGAAAGACTGTAGTGGACAGAATAAAGTGGAGACTATAGTGGAAAGACTAAAGTGGACAGAGAATAGTGGAAAGACTAAAGTGGAAAGAATGTAGTGGACAGAATAAAGTGGAGACTATAGTGGAAAGACTAAAGTGGAAAGACTAAAGTGGACAGAATAAAGTGGAGACTATAGTGGAAAGACTAAAGTGGAAAGACTAAAGTGGACAGACTATAGTGGAAAGACTGAAGTTGAAAGACTCAGTGGACACACTAAAGTGTAAGCACTGAAGTGGACAGAATAAAGTGGAAAGACTAAAGTGGAAAGATTAAAGTGGACAGACTATAGTGGAAAGACTAAAGTGGAAAGACTGTAATGGACAGAATAAAGTGGAGACTATAGTGGATAGACTAAAGTGGAACGACTAAAGTGGACAGACTATAGTGGAAAGACTATAGTGGAAAGACTGTAGTGGACAGAATAAAGTGGAGACTATAGTGGAAAGCCTAAAGTGGACAGAGAATAGTGGAAAGACTAAAGTTGACAGACTATAGAGGAAAGACTATAGTGGAAAGACTATAGTGGAAAGACTGTAGTGGACAGAATAAAGTGGAGACTATAGTGGAAAGAATAAAGTGGACAGAGAATCGTGGAAAGACTAAAGTGGACAGACTATAGTGGAAAGACTATAGTGGAGAGACTGTAGTGGACAGAATAAAGTTGAGACTATAGTGGAAAGACTAAAGTGGAAATACTAAAGTGGACAGAGAATAGTGGAAAGACTAAAGTGGAAACACTAAAGTGGACAGACTATAGTGGAAAGACTGTAGTGGACAGAATGAAGTGGAGACTATAGTGGAAAGACTAAAGTGGAGAGAGAATAGTGGAAAGACTAAAGTGGACAGACTATAGTGGAAAGACTGAAGTGGAAAGACTCAGTGGACAGACTAAAGTGTACACACTGAAGTGGACAGAATAAAGTGGAAAGACGAAAGTGGAAAGACTAAAGTGGACAGACTATAGTGGAAAGACTATAGTGGAAAGACTATAGTGGAAAGACTGTAGTGGACAGAATAAAGTTGAGACTATAGTGGAAAGACTAAAGTGGAAATACTAAAGTGGACAGAGAATAGTGGAAAGACTAAAGTGGAAACACTAAAGTGGACAGACTATAGTGGAAAGACTGTAGTGGACAGAATAAAGTGGAGACTATAGTGGAAAGACTAAAGTGGAGAGAGAATAGTGGAAAGACTAAAGTGGACAGACTATAGTGGAAAGACTGAAGTGGAAAGACTCAGTGGACAGACTAAAGTGTACACACTGAAGTGGACAGAATAAAGTGGAAAGACGAAAGTGGAAAGACTAAAGCGGACAGACTATAGTGGAAATACTGTAGTGGACAGAATAAAGCGGAGAGTATAGTGGAAAGAATAAAGTGGACAGAGAATAGTGGAAAGACTAAAGTGGACAGACTATAGTGGAAAGACAATAGTGGAGAGACTTTAGTGGACAGAATAAAGTGGAGACTATAGTGGAAAGACTAAAGTGGAAATACTAAATTGGACAGAGAATAGTGGAAAGACTAAAGTGGAAAGACTAAAGTGGACAGACTATAGTGGAAAGACTATAGTGGAAAGACTGTAGTGGACAGAATAAAGTGGAGACTATAGTGGAAAGACTAAAGTGGACAGAGACTAGTGGAAAGACTAAAGTGGACAGACTATAGTGGAAAGATTATACTGGAAAGACTTTAGTGGACATGATAAAGTGGAGACTATAGTGGAAAGAATAAAGTGGAAAGACTAAAGTGGACAGACAATAATGGAAAGACTATAGTGGAAAGACTGTAGTGGACAGAATAAAGTGGAGACTATAGTGGAAAGACTAAAGTGGACAGAGAATAGTGGAAAGACTAAAGTGGACAGACTATAGTGGAAAGACTATAGTGGAAAGACTGTAGTGGACAGAATAAAGTGGAGACTATAGTGGAAAGACTAAAGTGGACAGAGAATAGTGGAAAGACTAAAGTGGAAAGAATGTAGTGGACAGAATAAAGTGGAGACTATAGTGGAAAGACTAAAGTGGAAAGACTAAAGTGGACAGAATAAAGTGGAGACTATAGTGGAAAGACTAAAGTGGAAAGACTAAAGTGGACAGACTATAGTGGAAAGACTGAAGTTGAAAGACTCAGTGGACACACTAAAGTGTAAGCACTGAAGTGGACAGAATAAAGTGGAAAGACTAAAGTGGAAAGATTAAAGTGGACAGACTATAGTGGAAAGACTAAAGTGGACAGAAAAAGTGATCATGTTATTTTAAATATGCAAAGCACCTGCTCCACTTGTCGAAATTATGTCATAACCATACATTGACGGAGAAATTCAAAATTCATGACGCAAGTGTTACCCTTTTGGATGTTTCGTCATCACTTTCAAAACTCATGGACAACAAGGCCCAAACAGCACACGATGTCGTCCACTGCTTCCTGACCGAAGATTAAAAATTAAGTGTCTTTTTCTGTGTGTATATATGTGTTTTGTTTATTTTCTTTACTTTTGTCATTTACTCCGCCTTTTCAAAATGGCGGGTCATAAATAAATTACTTACTTACTTACTTAGTGGAAAAACTAAAGTGGAAAGACTAAAGTGGACAGACTATAGTGGAAAGACTATAGTGGAAAGACTGTCGTGGACAGAATAAAGTGGAGACTATAGTGGAAAGACTAAAGTGGACATACTATAGTGGAAAGACTACAGTGAAAAGACTGTTGTGGACAGAATAAAGTGGAGAATATAGAGGAAAGACTAAAGTGGACAGACTATAGTGGAAAGACTATAGTGGAAAGACTGTAAAGGACATAATAAAGTGGAGACTATAGTGGAAAGACTAAAGTGGACAGAGACTAATGGAAATACTAAAGTGGACAGACTATAGTGGAAAGATTATAGTGGAAAGACTGTAGTGGACATAATAAAGTGGAGACTATAGTGGAAAGAATAAAGTGGAAAGACTAAAGTGGACAGACTATAGTGGAAAGACTGAAGTGGAAAGACTCAGTGGACAGACTAAAGTGTACACACTGAAGTGGACAGAATAAAGTGGAAAGACTAAAGTGGAGAGACTAAAGTGGACAGACTATAGTGGAAAGACTAAAGTGGACAGACTAAAGTGGACAGACTATAGTGCAAAGACTATAGTGGAAAGACTGTAGTGGACAGAATAAAGTGGAGACTATAGTGGAAAGACTAAGGTGGACAGACTATAGTGGAAAGACTATAGTGGAAAGACTATAGTGGAAAGACTGTAGTGGAAATAATAAAGTGGAGACTATAGTGGAAAGACTAAAGTGGACAGAGAATAGTCGAAAGACTAAAGTGGACAGACTATAGTGGAAAGATTATAGTGGAAAGACTATAGTGGACAGAATAAAGTGGAGACTATAGTGGAAAGATCAAAGTGGAAAGACTAAAGTGGACAGAGAATAGCGGAAAGACTAAAGTGGACAGACTATAGTGGAAAGACTGAAGTGGAAAGACTAAGTGGACGGACTAAAGTGGAAAGACGATAGTGGAAAGACTAAAGTGGACAGACTATAGTGGAAAGACTAAAGTGGACAGACTGAAGTGAAAAGACTATAGTGGAAAGACAAGAGTGAAAAGACTAAAGTAGACAGACTATAGTGGAAAGACTGAAGCGGCAAGACTCAGTGGACAAACTAAAGTGTACACACTGAAGTGGACAGAATAAAGTGGAAGGACTAAAGTGGAAAGACTAAAGTGGACAGACTATAGTGGAAAGACTAAAGTGGACAGACTAAAGTGGAAAGACTAAAGTGGAAAGACTAAAGTGGACAGACTATAGTGGAAATATTAAAGTGGACAGACTAATGTGGAAAGACTAAAGTGAAAAGACTTAAGTGGACAGACTATAGTGGAAAGACTGTAGTGGACAGAATAAAGTGGAGAGTATAGTGGAAAGAATAAAGTGGACAGAGAATAGTGGAAAGACTAAAGTGGACAGACTATAGTGGAGAGACTGTAGTGGACAGAATAAAGTGGAGACTATAATGGAAAGACTAAAGTGGAAATACTAAAGTGGACAGAGAATAGTGGAAAGACTAAAGTGGAAAGACTAAAGTGGACAGACTATAGTGGAAAGACTATAGTGGAAAGACTGTAGTGAACAGAATAAAGTGGAGACTATAGTGGAAAGACTAAAGTGGACAGAGAATAGTGGAAAGAATAAAGTGGACAGACTATGGTGGAAAGACTAAAGTGGACAGACTAAAATGGAAAGACTAAAGTGGAAAGACTAAAGTGGACAGACTATAGTGGAAATACTGTAGTGGACAGAATAAAGCGGAGAGTATAGTGGAAAGAATAAAGTGGACAGAGAATAGTGGAAAGACTAAAGTGGACAGACTATAGTGGAAAGACTATAGTGGAGATACTGTAGTTGACAGAATAAAGTGGAGACTATAGTGGAAAGACTAAAGTGGAAATACTAAAGTGGACAGAGAATAGTGGAAAGACTAAAGTGGACAGACTATATTGGAAAGACTATAGTGGAAAGACTGTAGTGGACAGAATAAAGTAGAGACTATAGTGGAAAGACTAAAGTGGACAGAGAATAGTGGAAAGACTAAAGTGGACAGACTATAGTGGAAAGACTATAGTGGAAAGACTGTAGTGGACAGAATAAAGTGGAGACTATAGTGGAAAGACTAAAGTGGAAACAGAATAGTGGAAAGACTATAGTGGAAAGATTGAAGTGGACAGACTAAATTGGAAAAGCTAAAGTGGAAAGACTAAAGTGGACAGACTATAGTGGAAAGACTATAGTGGAAAGACTGTAGTGGACAGAATAAAGTGTAGACTATAGTGGAAAGACTAAAGTGGACAGAGAATTGTGGAAAGAATAAAGTGGACAGACTACAGTGGAAAGACTACAGTGGAAAGACTGTAGTGGACAGAAGAAAGTGAAGACTATAATGGAAAGACTAAAGTGGACAGAGAATAGTGGAAAGACTAAAGTGGAAAGACTGTAGTGGACAGAATAAAGTGGAGACTATAGTGTAAAGACTAAAGTGGAAAGACTAAAGTGGACAGACTATAGTGGAAAGACTGAAGTGGAAAGACTAAGTGGACGGACTAAAGTGGAAAGACTATAGTGGAAAGACTAAAGTGGACAGACTATAGTGGAAAGACTAAAGTGGACAAACTGAAGTGGAAAGACTATAGTAGGAAGACTAAAGTGGAAAGAATGTAGTGGACAGAATAAAGTGGAGACTATAGTGGAAAGACTAAAGTGGACAGACTATAGTGGAAAGACTATAGTGGAAAAACTGTAGTGGACGGAATAAAGTGGAGACTATAGTGGAAAGACTAAAGTGGAAAGACTAAAGTGGACAGAGAATAGTGGAAAGACTAAAGTGGAAAGACTGTAATGGACAGAATAAAGTGGAGACTATAGTGGATAGACTAAAGTGGAACGACTAAAGTGGACAGACTATAGTGGAAAGACTATAGTGGAAATACTGTAGTGGACAGAATAAAGTGGAGACTATAGTGGAAAGCCTAAAGTGGACAGAGAATAGTGGAAAGACTAAAGTTGACAGACTATAGTGGAAAGACTATAGTGGAAAGACTATAGTGGAAAGACTGTAGTGGACAGAATAAAGTGGAGACTATAGTGGAAAGACTAAAGTGGACAGAGAATAGTGGAAAGACTAAAGTGGACAGACTATAGTGGAAAGACTATAGTGGAAAGACTGTAGTGGACAGAATAAAGTGGAGACTATAGTGGAAAGAATAAAGTGGACAGAAAATCGTGGAAAGACTAAAGTGGACAGACTATAGTGGACAGACTATAGTGGAGAGACTGTAGTGGACAGAATAAAGTTGAGACTATAGTGGAAAGACTAAAGTGGAAATACTAAAGTGGACAGAGAATAGTGGAAAGACTAAAGTGGAAACACTAAAGTGGACAGACTATAGTGGAAAGACTGTAGTGGACAGAATAAAGTGGAGACTACAGTGGAAAGACTAAAGTGGAGAGAGAACAGTGGAAAGACTAAAGTGGACAGACTATTGTGGAAAGACTGAAGTGGAAAGACTCAGTGGACAGACTAAAGTGTACACACTGAAGTGGACAGAATAAAGTGGAAAGACGAAAGTGGAAAGACTAAATCGGACAGACTATAGTGGAAATACTGTAGTGGACAGAATAAAGCGGAGAGTATAGTGGAAAGAATAAAGTGGACAGAGAATAGTGGAAAGACTAAAGTGGACAGACTATAGTGGAAAGACTATAGTGGAGAGACTTTAGTGGACAGAATAAAGTGGAGACTATAGTGGAAAGACTGAAGTGGAAATACTAAATTGGACAGAGAATAGTGGAAAGACTAAAGTGGACAGACTATAGTGGAAAGACTATAGTGGAAAGACTGTAGTGGACAGAATAAAGTAGAGACTATAGTGGAAAGACTAAAGTGGACAGAGACTAGTGGAAAGACTAAAGTGGACAGACTATAGTGGAAAGATTATACTGGAAAGACTGTAGTGGACATAATAAAGTGGAGACTATAGTGGAAAGAATAAAGTGGAAAGACTAAAGTGGACAGACTAAAATGGAAAGACAATAGTGGAAAGACTAAAGTGGAAAGACTAAAGTGGACAGAGAATAGTGGAAAGACTAAAGTGGAAAGACTGTAATGGACAGAATAAAGTGGAGACTATAGTGGATAGACTAAAGTGGAACGACTAAAGTGGACAGACTATAGTGGAAAGACTATAGTGGAAATACTGTAGTGGACAGAATAAAGTGGAGACTATAGTGGAAAGCCTAAAGTGGACAGAGAATAGTGGAAAGACTAAAGTTGACAGACTATAGTGGAAAGACTATAGTGGAAAGACTAAAGTGGACAGAGAATAGTGGAAAGACTAAAGTGGAAAGACTGTAATGGACAGAATAAAGTGGAGACTATAGTGGATAGACTAAAGTGGAACGACTATAGTGGAAAGACTATAGTGGAAAAACTGTAGTGGACGGAATAAAGTGGAGACTATAGTGGAAAGACTAAAGTGGAAAGACTAAAGTGGACAGAGAATAGTGGAAAGACTAAAGTTGACAGACTATAGTGGAAAGACTATAGTGGAAAGACTAAAGTGGACAGAGAATAGTAGAAAGACTAAAGTGGAAAGACTGTAATGGACAGAATAAAGTGGAGACTATAGTGGAAAGACTAAAGTGGACAGACTATAGTGGAAAGACTATAGTGGAAAAACTGTAGTGGACGGAATAAAGTGGAGACTATAGTGGAAAGACTAAAGTGGAAAGACTAAAGTGGACAGAGAATAGTGGAAAGACTAAAGTGGAAAGACTGTAATGGACAGAATAGAGTGGAGACTATAGTGGATAGACTAAAGTGGAACGACTAAAGTGGACAGACTATAGTGGAAAGACTATAGTGGAAATACTGTAGTGGACAGAATAAAGTGGAGACTATAGTGGAAAGCCTAAAGTGGACAGAGAATAGTGGAAAGACTAAAGTTGACAGACTATAGTGGAAAGACTATAGTGGAAAGACTATAGTGGAAAGACTGTAGTGGACAGAATAAAGTGGAGACTATAGTGGAAAGACTAAAGTGGACAGAGAATAGTGGAAAGACTAAAGTGGACAGACTATAGTGGAAAGACTATAGTGGAAAGACTGTAGTGGACAGAATAAAGTGGAGACTATAGTGGAAAGAATAAAGTGGACAGAAAATCGTGGAAAGACTAAAGTGGACAGACTATAGTGGACAGACTATAGTGGAGAGACTGTAGTGGACAGAATAAAGTTGAGACTATAGTGGAAAGACTAAAGTGGAAATACTAAAGTGGACAGAGAATAGTGGAAAGACTAAAGTGGAAACACTAAAGTGGACAGACTATAGTGGAAAGACTGTAGTGGACAGAATAAAGTGGAGACTACAGTGGAAAGACTAAAGTGGAGAGAGAACAGTGGAAAGACTAAAGTGGACAGACTATAGTGGAAAGACTCAGTGGACAGACTAAAGTGTACACACTGAAGTGGACAGAATAAAGTGGAAAGACGAAAGTGGAAAGACTAAAGCGGACAGACTATAGTGGAAATACTGTAGTGGACAGAATAAAGCGGAGAGTATAGTGGAAAGAATAAAGTGGACAGAGAATAGTGGAAAGACTAAAGTGGACAGACTATAGTGGAAAGACTATAGTGGAGAGACTTTAGTGGACAGAATAAAGTGGAGACTATAGTGGAAAGACTGAAGTGGAAATACTAAATTGGACAGAGAATAGTGGAAAGACTAAAGTGGAAAGACTAAAGTGGACAGACTATAGTGGAAAGACTATAGTGGAAAGACTGTAGTGGACAGAATAAAGTAGAGACTATAGTGGAAAGACTAAAGTGGACAGAGACTAGTGGAAAGACTAAAGTGGACAGACTATAGTGGAAAGATTATACTGGAAAGACTGTAGTGGACATAATAAAGTGGAGACTATAGTGGAAAGAATAAAGTGGAAAGACTAAAGTGGACAGACTAAAATGGAAAGACTATAGTGGAAAGACTGTAGTGGACGGAATAAAGTGGAGACTATAGTGGAAAGACTAAATTGGACAGAGAATAGTGGAAAGACTAAAGTGGACAGACTATAGTGGAAAGACTATAGTGGAAAGACTGTAGTGGACAGAATAAAGTGGAGACTATAGTGGAAAGACTAAAGTGGACAGAGAATAGTGGAAAGACTAAAGTGGAAAGAATGCAGTGGACAGAATAAAGTGGAGACTATAGTGGAAAGACTAAAGTGGAAAGACTAAAGTGGACAGAATAAAGTGGAGACTATAGTGGAAAGACTAAAGTTGAAAGACTAAAGTGGACAGACTATAGTGGAAAGACTGAAGTTGAAAGACTCAGTGGACACACTAAAGTGTAAGCACTGAAGTGGACAGAATAAAGTGGAAAGACTAAAGTGGAAAGATTAAAGTGGACAGACTATAGTGGAAAGACTAAAGTGGACAGACTAAAGTGGAAAAACAAAAGTGGAAAGACTAAAGTGGACAGACTATAGTGGAAAGACTACAGTGAAAAGACTGTTGTGGACAGAATAAAGTGGAGAATATAGTGGAAAGACTAAAGTGGAAAGACTATAGTGGAAAGACTATAGTGGAAAGACTATAGTGGACATAATAAAGTGGAGACTATAGTGGAAAGACTAAAGTGGACAGAGACTAGTGGAAAGACTAAAGTGGACAGACTATAGTAGAAAGATTACAGTGGAAAGACTGTAGTGGACATAATAAAGTGGAGACTATAGTGGAAAGACTAAAGTGGACAGAGAATAGTGGAAAGACTAAAGTGGACAGACTATAGTGGAAAGATTATAGTGGAAAGACTGTAGTGGACAGAATAAAGTGGAGACTATAGTGGAAAGATCAAAGTGGAAAGACTAAAGTGGACAGAGAATAGCGGAAAGACTAAAGTGGACAGACTTTAGTGGAAAGACTGAAGTGGAAAGACTAAGTGGACGGACTAAAGTGGAAAGACGATAGTGGAAAGACTAAAGTGGACAGACTATAGTGGAAAGACTAAAGTGGACAGACTGAAGTGAAAAGACTATAGTGGAAAGACAAGAGTGAAAAGACTAAAGTGGACAGACTATAGTGGAAAGACTGAAGCGGCAAAACTCAGTGGACAAACTAAAGTGTACACACTGAAGTGGACAGAATAAAGTGGAAAGACTAAAGTGGAAAGACTAAAGTGGACAGACTATAGTGGAAAGAATAAAGTGGAAAGACTAAAGTGGACAGACTATAGTGGAAAGACTGAAGTGGAAAGACTCAGTGGACAGACTAAAGTGTACACACTGAAGTGGACAGAATAAAGTGGAAAGACTAAAGTGGAGAGACTAAAGTGGACAGACTATAGTGGAAAGACGAAAGTGGACAGACTAAAGTGGACAGACTATAGTGCAAAGACTATAGTGGAAAGACTGTAGTGGACAGAATAAAGTGGAGACTATAGTGGAAAGACTAAGGTGGACAGACTATAGTGGAAAGACTATAGTGGAAAGACTGTAGTGGAAATAATAAAGTGGAGACTATAGTGGAAAGACTAAAGTGGACAGAGAATAGTGGAAAGACTAAAGTGGACAGACTATAGTGGAAAGATTATAGTGGAAAGACTGTAGTGGACAGAATAAAGTGGAGACTATAGTGGAAAGATCAAAGTGGAAAGACTAAAGTGGACAGAGAATAGCGGAAAGACTAAAGTGGACAGACTTTAGTGGAAAGACTGAAGTGGAAAGACTAAGTGGACGGACTAAAGTGGAAAGACGATAGTGGAAAGACTAAAGTGGACAGACTATAGTGGAAAGACTAAAGTGGACAGACTGAAGTGAAAAGACTATAGTGGAAAGACAAGAGTGAAAAGACTAAAGTGGACAGACTATAGTGGAAAGACTGAAGCGGCAAAACTCAGTGGACAAACTAAAGTGTACACACTGAAGTGGACAGAATAAAGTGGAAAGACTAAAGTGGAAAGACTAAAGTGGACAGACTATAGTGGAAAGACTAAAGTGGACAGACTAAAGTGGAAAGACTAAAGTGGAAAGACTAAAGTGGACAGACTATAGTGGAAATACTAAAGTGGACAGACTAATGTGGAAAGACTAAAGTGAAAAGACTAAAGTGGACAGACTATAGTGGAAAGACTGGAGTGGACAGAATAAAGCGGAGAATATAGTGGAAAGAATAAAGTGGACAGAGAATAGTGGAAAGACTAAAGTGGACAGACTATAGTGGAGAGACTGTAGTGGACAGAATAAAGTGAAGACTATAGTGGAAAGACTAAAGTGGAAATACTAAAGTGGACAGAGAATAGTGGAAAGACTAAAGTGGAAAGACTAAAGTGGACAGACTATAGTGGAAAGACTATAGTGGAAAGACTGTAGTGGACAGAATAAAGTGGAGACTATAGTGGAAAGACTAAAGTGGACAGAGAATAGTGGAAAGAATAAAGTGGACAGACTATAGTGGAAAGACTAAAGTGGACAGACTAAAATGGAAAGACTAAAGTGGAAAGACTAAAGTGGACAGACTATAGTGGAAATACTGTAGTGGACAGAATAAAGCGGAGAGTATAGTGGAAAGAATAAAGTGGACAGAGAATAGTGGAAAGACTAAAGTGGACAGACTATAGTGGAAAGACTATAGTGGAGAGACTGTAGTAGACAGAATAAAGTGGAGACTATAGTGGAAAGACTAAAGTGGAAATACTAAATTGGACAGAGAATAGTGGAAAGACTAAAGTGGAAAGACTAAAGTGGACAGACTATATTGGAAAGACTATAGTGGAAAGACTCTAGTGGACAGAATAAAGTAGAGACTATAGTGGAAAGACTAAAGTGGACAGAGAATAGTGGAAAGACTAAAGTGGACAGACTATAGTGGAAAGACTATAGTGGAAAGACTGTAGTGGACAGAATAAAGTGGAGACTATAGTGGAAAGACTAAAGTGGAAACAGAATAGTGGAAAGACTATAGTGGACAGACTATAGTGGAAAGACTACAGTGGAAAGACTGTAGTGGACAGAATAAAGTGGAGACTATAATGGAAAAACTAAAGTGGACAGAGAATATTGGAAAGACTAAAGTGGAAAGACTGTAGTGGACAGAATAAAGTGGAGACTATAGTGTAAAGACTAAAGTGGAAAGACTAAAGTGGACGGACTATAGTGGAAAGACTGAAGTGGAAAGACTAAGTGGACGGACTAAAGTGGAAAGACTATAGTGGAAAGACTAAAGTGGACAGACTATAGTGGAAAGACTAAAGTGGACAAACTGAAGTGGAAAGACTATAGTAGGAAGACTAAAGTGGAAAGAATGTAGTGGACAGAATAAAGTGGAGACTATAGTGGAAAGACTAAAGTGGACAGACTATAGTGGAAAGACTATAGTGGAAAAACTGTAGTGGACGGAATAAAGTGGAGACTGTAGTGGAAAGACTAAAGCGGACAGAGAATAGTGGAAAGACTAAAGTGGAAAGACTGTAATGGACAGAATAAAGTGGAGACTATAGTGGATAGACTAAAGTGGAACGACTAAAGTGGACAGACTATAGTGGAAAGACTATAGTGGAAAGACTGTAGTGGACAGAATAAAGTGGAGACTATAGTGGAAAGCCTAAAGTGGACAGAGAATAGTGGAAAGACTAAAGTTGACAGACTATAGTGGAAAGACTATAGTGGAAAGATTATAGTGGAAAGACTGTAGTGGACAGAATAAAGTGGAGACTATAGTGGAAAGACTAAAGTGGACAGAGAATAGTGGAAAGACTAAAGTGGACAGACTATAGTGGAAAGACTATAGTGGAAAGACTGTAGTGGACAGAATAAAGTGGAGACTATAGTGGAAAGAATAAAGTGGACAGAGAATCGTGGAAAGACTAAAGTGGACAGACTATAGTGGAAAGACTATAGTGGAGAGACTGTAGTGGACAGAATAAAGTTGAGACTATAGTGGAAAGACTAAAGTGGAAATACTAAAGTGGACAGAGAATAGTGGAAAGACTAAAGTGGAAACACTAAAGTGGACAGACTATAGTGGAAAGACTGAAGTGGAAAGACTCAGTGGACAGACTAAAGTGTACACACTGAAGTGGACAGAATAAAGTGGAAAGACGAAAGTGGAAAGACTAAAGTGGACAGACTATAGTGGAAAGACTAAAGTGGACAGACTAAAGTGGAAAAACTAAAGTGGAAAGACTAAAGTGGACAGACTAAAGTGGAAAGACTAAAGTGGATAGACTCTAGTGGAAAGACTGAAGTGGAAAGACTAAGTGGACAGACTAAAGCGGAAAGACTAAAGTGGAAAGACTAAAGTGGGCAGACTATAGTGGAAAGACTAAAGTGGACAGACTAAAGTGGAAAGACTATAGTGGAAAGACTGTCGTGGACAGAATAAAGTGGAGACTATAGTGGAAAGACTAAAGTGGACAGACTATAGTGGAAAGACTACAGTGGAAAGACTGTAGTGGACATAATAAAGTGCAGACTATAGTTGAAAGACTAAACTGGACAGAGAATATTGGAAAGACTAAAGTGGACAGACTATAGTGGAAAGACTATAGTGGAAAGACTGTAGTGGACATAATAAAGTGGAGACTATAGTGGAAAGACTAAAGTGGACAGAGACTAGTGGAAAGACTAAAGTGGACAGACTGTAGTGGAAAGATTATAGTGGAAAGACTGTAGTGGACATAATAAAGTGGAGACTATAGTGGAAAGAATAAAGTGGAAAGACTAAAGTGGACAGACTATAGTGGAAAGACTGAAGTGGAAAGACTCAATGGACAGACTAAAGTGTACACACTGAAGTGGACAGAATAAAGTGGAAAGACTAAAGTGGAAAGACTAAAGTGGACAGACTATAGTGGAAAGACTAAAGTGGACAGACTAAAGTGGAAAAACTAAAGTAGAAAGACTAAAGTGGACAGACTATAGTGGAAAGACTATAGTGGAAAGACTGTAGTGGACAGAATAAAGTGGAGACTATAGTGGAAAGACTAAAGTGGACAGACTATAGTGGAAAGACTATAGTGGAAAGACTATAGTGAACAGACTGTAGTGGAAATAATAAAGTAGAGACGATAGTGGAAAGACTAAAGTGGACAGAGAATAGTGGAAAGACTAAAGTGGACTGACTATAGTGGAAAGATTATAGTGGAAAGACTGTAGTGGACAGAATAAAGTGGAGACTATAGTGGAAAGATTAAAGTGGAAAGACTAAAGTGGACAGAGAATAGCGGAAAGACTAAAGTGGACAGACTATAGTGGAAAGACTGAAGTGGAAAGACTAAGTGGACAGACTAAAGTGGAAAGACGATACTGGAAAGACTAAAGTGGACAGACTATAGTGGAAAGACTAAAGTGGACAGACTGAAGTGAAAAGACTATAGTGGAAAGACTAAAGTGGAAAAACTAAAGTGGACAGACTATAGTGGAAAGACTGAAACGGCAAGACTCAGTGGACAAACTAAAGTGTACACACTGAAGTGGACAGAATAAAGTGGAAAGACTAAAGTGGAAAGAACAAAGTGGACAGACTATCGTGGAAAGACTAAAGTGGACAGACTAAAGTGGAAAGACTAAAGTGGACAGAGAATAGTGGAAAGACTAAAGTTGACAGACTATAGTGGAAAGACTATAGTGGAAAGACTGTAGTGGACAGAATAAAGTGGAGACTATAGTGGAAAGACTAAAGTGGACAGAGAATAGTGGAAAGACTAAAGTGGACAGACTATAGTGGAAAGACTATAGTGGACAGACTGTAGTGGACAGAATAAAGTGGAGACTATAGTGGAAAGACTAAAGTGGACAGAGAATAGTGGAAAGACTAAAGTGGAAAGAATGTAGTGGACAGAATAAAGTGGAGACTATAGTGGAAAGACTAAAGTGGAAAGACTAAAGTGGACAGAATAAAGTGGAGAATATAATGGAAAGACTAAAGTGGAAAGACTAAAGTGGACAGACTATAGTGGAAAGACTGAAGTTGAAAGACTCAGTGGACACACTAAAGTGTAAGCACTGAAGTGGACAGAATAAAGTGGAAAGACTAAAGTGGAAAGACTAAAGTGGACAGACTATAGTGGAAAGACTAAAGTGGACAGACTAAAGTGGAAAAACTAAAGTGGAAAGACTAAAGTGGACAGACTATAGTGGAAAGACTGTAGTGGAAAGACTGTCGTGGACAGAATAAAGTGGAGACTATAGTGGAAAGACTAAAGTGGACATAATATAGTGGAAAGACTACAGTGAAAAGACTGTAGTGGACAGAATAAAGTGGAGACTATAGTGGAAAGACTAAAGTGGACAGACTATAGTGGAAAGACTATAGTGGAAAGACTGTAGTGGACATAATAAAGTGGAGACTAAAGTGGACAGAGACTAGTGGAAAGACTAAAGTGGACAGACTATATTGGAAAGATTATAGTGGAAAGACTGTAGTAGACATAATAAAGTGGAGACTATAGTGGAAAGAATAAAGTGGAAAGACTAAAGTGGACAGACTATAGTGGAAAGACTGAAGTGGAAAGACTCAGTGAACAGACTAAAGTGTACACACTGAAGTGGACAGAATAAAGTGGAAAGACTAAAGTGGAAAGACTAAAGTGGACAGACTATAGTGGAAAGACTAAAGTGGACAGACTAAAGTGGACAGACTATAGTGCAAAGACTATAGTGGAAAGACTGTAGTGGACAGAATAAAGTGGAGACTATAGTGGAAAGACTAAAGTGGACAGACTATAGTGGAAAGACTATAGTGGAAAGACTATAGTGGAAAGACTGTAGTGGAAATAATAAAGTGGAGACTATAGTGGAAAGACTAAAGTGGACAGAGAATAGTGGAAAGACTAAAGTCGACAGACTATAGTGGAAAGATTATAGTGGAAAGACTGTAGTGGACAGAGAATAGCGGAAAGACTAAAGTGGACAGACTATAGTGGAAAGACTGAAGTGGAAAGACTAAGTGGACAGACTAAAGTGGAAAGACGATAGTGGAAAGACTAAAGTGGACAGACTATAGTGGAAAGACTAAAGTGGACAGACTGAAGTGAAAAGACTATAGTGGAAAGACAAAAGTGAAAAGACTAAAGTGGACAGACTATAGTGGAAAGACTGAAGTGGAAAGACTCAGTGGACAGACTAAAGTTTACACACTGAAGTGGACAGAATAAAGTGGAAAGACTAAAGTGGAAAGACTAAAGTGGACAGACTATAGTGGAAAGACTAAAGTGGACAGACTAAAGTGGAAAGACTAAAGTGGAAAGACTAAAGTGGACAGACTATAGTGGAAATACTAAAGTGGACAGACTAATGTGGAAAGACTAAAGTGAAAAGACTAAAGTGGACAGAATATAGTGGAAAGACTGTAGTGGACAGAATAAAGCGGAGAGTATAGTGGAAAGAATAAAGTGGACAGAGAATAGTGGAAAGACTAAAGTGGACAGACTATAGTGGAGAGACTGTAGTGGACAGAATAAAGTGGAGATTATAGTGGAAAGACTAAAGTGGAAATACTAAAGTGGACAGAGAATAGTGGAAAGACTAAAGTGGAAAGACTAAAGTGGACAGACTATAGTGGAAAGACTATAGTGGAAAGACTATAGTTGACAGAATAAAGTGTAGACTATAGTGGAAAGACTACAGTGGAAAGACTGTAGTGGACAGAATAAAGTGGAGACTATAATGGAAAGACTAAAGTGGACAGAGAATAGTGGAAAGACTAAAGTGGAAAGACTGTAGTGGACAGAATAAAGTGGAGACTATAGTGTAAAGACTAAAGTGGAAAGACTAAAGTGGACAGACTATAGTGGAAAGACTGAAGTGGAAAGACTAAGTGGACGGACTAAAGTGGAAAGACTATAGTGGAAAGACTAAAGTGGACAGACTATAGTGGAAAGACTAAAGTGGACAAACTGAAGTGGAAAGACTATAGTAGGAAGACTAAAGTGGAAAGAATGTAGTGGACAGAATAAAGTGGAGACTATAGTGGAAAGACTAAAGTGGACAGACTATAGTGGAAAAACTGTAGTGGACGGAATAAAGTGGAGACTATAGTGGAAAGACTAAAGTGGAAAGACTAAAGTGGACAGAGAATAGTGGAAAGACTAAAGTTGACAGACTATAGTGGAAAGACTATAGTGGAAAGATTATAGTGGAAAGACTGTAGTGGACAGAATAAAGTGGAGACTATAGTGGAAAGACTAAAGTGGACAGAGAATAGTGGAAAGACTAAAGTGGACAGACTATAGTGGAAAGACTATAGTGGAAAGACTGTAGTGGACAGAATAAAGTGGAGACTATAGTGGAAAGAATAAAGTGGACAGAGAATCGTGGAAAGACTAAAGTGGACAGACTATAGTGGAAAGACTATAGTGGAGAGACTGTAGTGGACAGAATAAAGTTGAGACTATAGTGGAAAGACTAAAGTGGAAATACTAAAGTGGACAGAGAATAGTGGAAAGACTAAAGTGGAAACACTAAAGTGGACAGACTATAGTGGAAAGACTGAAGTGGAAAGACTCAGTGGACAGACTAAAGTGTACACACTGAAGTGGACAGAATAAAGTGGAAAGACGAAAGTGGAAAGACTAAAGTGGACAGACTATAGTGGAAAGACTAAAGTGGACAGACTAAAGTGGAAAAACTAAAGTGGAAAGACTAAAGTGGACAGACTAAAGTGGAAAGACTAAAGTGGATAGACTCTAGTGGAAAGACTGAAGTGGAAAGACTAAGTGGACAGACTAAAGCGGAAAGACTAAAGTGGAAAGACTAAAGTGGGCAGACTATAGTGGAAAGACTAAAGTGGACAGACTAAAGTGGAAAGACTATAGTGGAAAGACTGTCGTGGACAGAATAAAGTGGAGACTATAGTGGAAAGACTAAAGTGGACAGACTATAGTGGAAAGACTACAGTGGAAAGACTGTAGTGGACATAATAAAGTGCAGACTATAGTTGAAAGACTAAACTGGACAGAGAATATTGGAAAGACTAAAGTGGACAGACTATAGTGGAAAGACTATAGTGGAAAGACTGTAGTGGACATAATAAAGTGGAGACTATAGTGGAAAGACTAAAGTGGACAGAGACTAGTGGAAAGACTAAAGTGGACAGACTGTAGTGGAAAGATTATAGTGGAAAGACTGTAGTGGACATAATAAAGTGGAGACTATAGTGGAAAGAATAAAGTGGAAAGACTAAAGTGGACAGACTATAGTGGAAAGACTGAAGTGGAAAGACTCAATGGACAGACTAAAGTGTACACACTGAAGTGGACAGAATAAAGTGGAAAGACTAAAGTGGAAAGACTAAAGTGGACAGACTATAGTGGAAAGACTAAAGTGGACAGACTAAAGTGGAAAAACTAAAGTAGAAAGACTAAAGTGGACAGACTATAGTGGAAAGACTATAGTGGAAAGACTGTAGTGGACAGAATAAAGTGGAGACTATAGTGGAAAGACTAAAGTGGACAGACTATAGTGGAAAGACTATAGTGGAAAGACTATAGTGAACAGACTGTAGTGGAAATAATAAAGTAGAGACGATAGTGGAAAGACTAAAGTGGACAGAGAATAGTGGAAAGACTAAAGTGGACTGACTATAGTGGAAAGATTATAGTGGAAAGACTGTAGTGGACAGAATAAAGTGGAGACTATAGTGGAAAGATTAAAGTGGAAAGACTAAAGTGGACAGAGAATAGCGGAAAGACTAAAGTGGACAGACTATAGTGGAAAGACTGAAGTGGAAAGACTAAGTGGACAGACTAAAGTGGAAAGACGATACTGGAAAGACTAAAGTGGACAGACTATAGTGGAAAGACTAAAGTGGACAGACTGAAGTGAAAAGACTATAGTGGAAAGACTAAAGTGGAAAAACTAAAGTGGACAGACTATAGTGGAAAGACTGAAACGGCAAGACTCAGTGGACAAACTAAAGTGTACACACTGAAGTGGACAGAATAAAGTGGAAAGACTAAAGTGGAAAGAACAAAGTGGACAGACTATCGTGGAAAGACTAAAGTGGACAGACTAAAGTGGAAAGACTAAAGTGGACAGAGAATAGTGGAAAGACTAAAGTTGACAGACTATAGTGGAAAGACTATAGTGGAAAGACTGTAGTGGACAGAATAAAGTGGAGACTATAGTGGAAAGACTAAAGTGGACAGAGAATAGTGGAAAGACTAAAGTGGACAGACTATAGTGGAAAGACTATAGTGGACAGACTGTAGTGGACAGAATAAAGTGGAGACTATAGTGGAAAGACTAAAGTGGACAGAGAATAGTGGAAAGACTAAAGTGGAAAGAATGTAGTGGACAGAATAAAGTGGAGACTATAGTGGAAAGACTAAAGTGGAAAGACTAAAGTGGACAGAATAAAGTGGAGAATATAATGGAAAGACTAAAGTGGAAAGACTAAAGTGGACAGACTATAGTGGAAAGACTGAAGTTGAAAGACTCAGTGGACACACTAAAGTGTAAGCACTGAAGTGGACAGAATAAAGTGGAAAGACTAAAGTGGAAAGACTAAAGTGGACAGACTATAGTGGAAAGACTAAAGTGGACAGACTAAAGTGGAAAAACTAAAGTGGAAAGACTAAAGTGGACAGACTATAGTGGAAAGACTGTAGTGGAAAGACTGTCGTGGACAGAATAAAGTGGAGACTATAGTGGAAAGACTAAAGTGGACATAATATAGTGGAAAGACTACAGTGAAAAGACTGTAGTGGACAGAATAAAGTGGAGACTATAGTGGAAAGACTAAAGTGGACAGACTATAGTGGAAAGACTATAGTGGAAAGACTGTAGTGGACATAATAAAGTGGAGACTAAAGTGGACAGAGACTAGTGGAAAGACTAAAGTGGACAGACTATATTGGAAAGATTATAGTGGAAAGACTGTAGTAGACATAATAAAGTGGAGACTATAGTGGAAAGAATAAAGTGGAAAGACTAAAGTGGACAGACTATAGTGGAAAGACTGAAGTGGAAAGACTCAGTGAACAGACTAAAGTGTACACACTGAAGTGGACAGAATAAAGTGGAAAGACTAAAGTGGAAAGACTAAAGTGGACAGACTATAGTGGAAAGACTAAAGTGGACAGACTAAAGTGGACAGACTATAGTGCAAAGACTATAGTGGAAAGACTGTAGTGGACAGAATAAAGTGGAGACTATAGTGGAAAGACTAAAGTGGACAGACTATAGTGGAAAGACTATAGTGGAAAGACTATAGTGGAAAGACTGTAGTGGAAATAATAAAGTGGAGACTATAGTGGAAAGACTAAAGTGGACAGAGAATAGTGGAAAGACTAAAGTCGACAGACTATAGTGGAAAGATTATAGTGGAAAGACTGTAGTGGACAGAGAATAGCGGAAAGACTAAAGTGGACAGACTATAGTGGAAAGACTGAAGTGGAAAGACTAAGTGGACAGACTAAAGTGGAAAGACGATAGTGGAAAGACTAAAGTGGACAGACTATAGTGGAAAGACTAAAGTGGACAGACTGAAGTGAAAAGACTATAGTGGAAAGACAAAAGTGAAAAGACTAAAGTGGACAGACTATAGTGGAAAGACTGAAGTGGAAAGACTCAGTGGACAGACTAAAGTTTACACACTGAAGTGGACAGAATAAAGTGGAAAGACTAAAGTGGAAAGACTAAAGTGGACAGACTATAGTGGAAAGACTAAAGTGGACAGACTAAAGTGGAAAGACTAAAGTGGAAAGACTAAAGTGGACAGACTATAGTGGAAATACTAAAGTGGACAGACTAATGTGGAAAGACTAAAGTGAAAAGACTAAAGTGGACAGAATATAGTGGAAAGACTGTAGTGGACAGAATAAAGCGGAGAGTATAGTGGAAAGAATAAAGTGGACAGAGAATAGTGGAAAGACTAAAGTGGACAGACTATAGTGGAGAGACTGTAGTGGACAGAATAAAGTGGAGATTATAGTGGAAAGACTAAAGTGGAAATACTAAAGTGGACAGAGAATAGTGGAAAGACTAAAGTGGAAAGACTAAAGTGGACAGACTATAGTGGAAAGACTATAGTGGAAAGACTATAGTTGACAGAATAAAGTGTAGACTATAGTGGAAAGACTACAGTGGAAAGACTGTAGTGGACAGAATAAAGTGGAGACTATAATGGAAAGACTAAAGTGGACAGAGAATAGTGGAAAGACTAAAGTGGAAAGACTGTAGTGGACAGAATAAAGTGGAGACTATAGTGTAAAGACTAAAGTGGAAAGACTAAAGTGGACAGACTATAGTGGAAAGACTGAAGTGGAAAGACTAAGTGGACGGACTAAAGTGGAAAGACTATAGTGGAAAGACTAAAGTGGACAGACTATAGTGGAAAGACTAAAGTGGACAAACTGAAGTGGAAAGACTATAGTAGGAAGACTAAAGTGGAAAGAATGTAGTGGACAGAATAAAGTGGAGACTATAGTGGAAAGACTAAAGTGGACAGACTATAGTGGAAAAACTGTAGTGGACGGAATAAAGTGGAGACTATAGTGGAAAGACTAAAGTGGAAAGACTAAAGTGGACAGAGAATAGTGGAAAGACTAAAGTGGAAAGACTGTAGTGGACAAAATAAAGTGGAGACTGTAGTGGATAGACTAAAGTGGAACGACTAAAGTGGACAGACTATAGTGGAAAGACTATAGTGGAAAGACTGTAGTGGACAGAATAAAGTGGAGACTATAGTGGAAAGCCTAAAGTGGACAGAGAATAGTGGAAAGACTAAAGTTGACAGACTATAGTGGAAAGACTATAGTAGAAAGACTATAGTGGAAAGACTGTAGTGTACAGAATAAAGTGGAGACTATAGTGGAAAGACTAAAGTGGACAGAGAATAGTGGAAAGACTAAAGTGGACAGACTATAGTGGAAAGACTATAGTGGAAAGACTGTAGTGGACAGAATAAAGTGGAGACTATAGTGGAAAGAATAAAGTAGACAGAGAATCGTGGAAAGACTAAAGTGGACATACTAGAGTGGAAAGACTATAGTGGAGAGACTGTAGTGGACAGAATAAAGTTGAGACTATAGTGGAAAGACTAAAGTGGAAATACTAAAGTGGACAGAGAATAGTGGAAAGACTAAAGTGGAAAGACTAAAGTGGACAGACTATAGTGGAAAGACTGTAGTGGACAGAATAAAGTGGAGACTATAGTGGAAAGACTAAAGTGGAGAGAGAATAGTGGAAAGACTAAAGTGGACAGACTATCGTGGAAAGACTGAAGTGGAAAGACTCAGTGGACAGACTAAAGTGTACACACTGAAGTGGACAGAATAAAGTGGAAAGACGAAAGTGGAAAGACTAAAGTGGACAGACTATAGTGGAAAGACTAAAGTGGACAGACTAAAGTGGAAAAACTAAAGTGGAAAAACTAAAGTGGACAGACTAAAGTGGAAAGTCTAAAGTGGACAGACTCTAGTGGAAAGACTGAAGTGGAAAGACTAAGTGGAGAGACTAAAGCGGAAAGACTAAAGTGGAAAGACTATAGTGGACAGACTATAGTGGAAAGACTAAAGTGGACAGACTAAAGTGGAAAGACTATAGTGGAAAGACTGTCGTGGACAGAATAAAGTGGAGACTATAGTGGAAAGACTAAAGTGGACAGACTATAGTGGAAAGACTACAGTGGAAAGACTGTAGTGGACATAATAAAGTGGAGACTATAGTTGAAAGACTAAAGTGGACAGAGAATATTGGAAAGACTAAAGTGGACAGACTATAGTGGAAAGACTATAGTGGAAAGACTAAAGTGGACAGACTAAAGTGAAAAACTAAAGTGGAAAGACTAAAGTGGACAGACTATAGTGGAAACACTGTAGTGGACAGAATAAAGTGGAGACTATAGTGGAAAGACTAAAGTGGACAGACTATAGTGGAAAGACTATAGTGGAGAGACTGTAGTGGACAGAATAAAGTTGAGACTATAGTGGAAAGACTAAAGTGGAAATACTAAAGTGGACAGAGAATAGTGGAAAGACTATAGTGGAAAGACTGTCGTGGACAGAATAAAGTGGAGACTATAGTGGAAAGACTAAAGTGGACAGACTATAGTGGAAAGACTACAGTGGAAAGACTGTAGTGGACATAATAAAGTGGAGACTATAGTTGAAAGACTAAAGTGGACAGAGAATATTGGAAAGACTAAAGTGGACAGACTATAGTGGAAAGACTATAGTGGAAAGACTAAAGTGGACAGACTAAAGTGGAAAAACTAAAGTGGAAAGACTAAAGTGGACAGACTATAGTGGAAAGACTGTAGTGGACAGAATAAAGTGGAGACTATAGTGGAAAGACTAAAGTGGACAGAGACTAGTGGAAAGACTAAAGTGGACAGACTATAGTGGAAAGATTAGAGTGGAAAGACTGTAGTGGACATAATAAAGTGGAGACTATAGTGGAAAAAATAAAGTGGAAAGACTAAAGTGGACAGACTATAGTGGAAAGACTGAAGTGGAAAGACTCAGTGGACAGACTAAAGTGTACACACTGAAGTGGACAGAATAAAGTGGAAAGACTAAAGTGGAAAAACTAAAGTGGACAGGCTATAGTGGAAAGACTAAAGTGGACAGACTATAGTGGAAAGACTATAGTGGAAAGACTGTAGTGGACAGAATACAGTGGAGACTATAGTGGAAAGACTAAAGTGGACAGACTATAGTGGAAAGACTATAGTGGAAAGACTATAGTGGAAAGACTGTAGTGGAAATAATAAAGTAGAGGACAGAGAATAGTGGAAAGACTAAAGTGGACTGACTATAGTGGAAAGATTATAGTGGAAAGACTGTAGTGGACAGAATAAAGTGGAGACTATAGTGGAAAGACTAAAGTGGACAGAGAATAGCGGAAAGACTAAAGTGGACAGACTATAGTGGAAAGACTGAAGTGGAAAGACTAAGTGGACAGACTAAAGTGGAAAGACGATAGTGGAAAGACTAAAGTGGACAGACCATAGTGGAAAGACTAAAGTGGACAGACTGAAGTGAAAAGACTATAGTGGAAAGACTAAAGTGGAAAGACTAAAGTGGACAGACTATAGTGGAAAGACTGAAGCGGCAAGACTCAGTGGACAAACTAAAGTGTACACACTGAAGTGGACAGAATAAAGTGGAAAGACTAAAGTGGAAAGACTAAAGTGGACAGACTATAGTGGAAAGACTAAAGTGGACAGACTAAAGTGGAAAAACTAAAGTAGAAAGACTAAAGTGGACAGACTATAGTGGAAAGACTATAGTGGAAAGACTGTAGTGGACAGAATAAAGTGGAGACTATAGTGGAAAGACTAAAGTGGACAGACTATAGTGGAAAGACTATAGTGGAAAGACTATAGTGAACAGACTGTAGTGGAAATAATAAAGTAGAGACGATAGTGGAAAGACTAAAGTGGACAGAGAATAATGGAAAGACTAAAGTGGACTGACTATAGTGGAAAGATTATAGTGGAAAGACTGTAGTGGACAGAATAAAGTGGAGACTATAGTGGAAAGATTAAAGTGGAAAGACTAAAGTGGACAGAGAATAGCGGAAAGACTAAAGTGGACAGACTATAGTGGAAAGACTGAAGTGGAAAGACTAAGTGGACAGACTAAAGTGGAAAGACGATACTGGAAAGACTAAAGTGGACAGACTATAGTGGAAAGACTAAAGTGGACAGACTGAAGTGAAAAGACTATAGTGGAAAGACTAAAGTGGAAAAACTAAAGTGGACAGACTATAGTGGAAAGACTGAAACGGCAAGACTCAGTGGACAAACTAAAGTGTACACACTGAAGTGGACAGAATAAAGTGGAAAGACTAAAGTGGAAAGAACAAAGTGGACAGACTATCGTGGAAAGACTAAAGTGGACAGACTAAAGTGGAAAGACTAAAGTGGACAGAGAATAGTGGAAAGACTAAAGTTGACAGACTATAGTGGAAAGACTATAGTGGAAAGACTGTAGTGGACAGAATAAAGTGGAGACTATAGTGGAAAGACTAAAGTGGACAGAGAATAGTGGAAAGACTAAAGTGGACAGACTATAGTGGAAAGACTATAGTGGACAGACTGTAGTGGACAGAATAAAGTGGAGACTATAGTGGAAAGACTAAAGTGGACAGAGAATAGTGGAAAGACTAAAGTGGAAAGAATGTAGTGGACAGAATAAAGTGGAGACTATAGTGGAAAGACTAAAGTGGAAAGACTAAAGTGGACAGAATAAAGTGGAGACTATAATGGAAAGACTAAAGTGGAAAGACTAAAGTGGACAGACTATAGTGGAAAGACTGAAGTTGAAAGACTCAGTGGACACACTAAAGTGTAAGCACTGAAGTGGACAGAATAAAGTGGAAAGACTAAAGTGGAAAGACTAAAGTGGACAGACTATAGTGGAAAGACTAAAGTGGACAGACTAAAGTGGAAAAACTAAAGTGGAAAGACTAAAGTGGACAGACTATAGTGGAAAGACTGTAGTGGAAAGACTGTCGTGGACAGAATAAAGTGGAGACTATAGTGGAAAGACTAAAGTGGACATACTATAGTGGAAAGACTACAGTGAAAAGACTGTAGTGGACAGAATAAAGTGGAGACTATAGTGGAAAGACTAAAGTGGACAGACTATAGTGGAAAGACTATAGTGGAAAGACTGTAGTGGACATAATAAAGTGGAGACTAAAGTGGACAGAGACTAGTGGAAAGACTAAAGTGGACAGACTATATTGGAAAGATTATAGTGGAAAGACTGTAGTAGACATAATAAAGTGGAGACTATAGTGGAAAGAATAAAGTGGAAAGACTAAAGTGGACAGACTATAGTGGAAAGACTGAAGTGGAAAGACTCAGTGAACAGACTAAAGTGTACACACTGAAGTGGACAGAATAAAGTGGAAAGACTAAAGTGGAAAGACTAAAGTGGACAGACTATAGTGGAAAGACTAAAGTGGACAGACTAAAGTGGACAGACTATAGTGCAAAGACTATAGTGGAAAGACTGTAGTGGACAGAATAAAGTGGAGACTATAGTGGAAAGACTAAAGTGGACAGACTATAGTGGAAAGACTATAGTGGAAAGACTATAGTGGAAAGACTGTAGTGGAAATAATAAAGTGGAGACTATAGTGGAAAGACTAAAGTGGACAGAGAATAGTGGAAAGACTAAAGTCGACAGACTATAGTGGAAAGATTATAGTGGAAAGACTGTAGTGGACAGAGAATAGCGGAAAGACTAAAGTGGACAGACTATAGTGGAAAGACTGAAGTGGAAAGACTAAGTGGACAGACTAAAGTGGAAAGACGATAGTGGAAAGACTAAAGTGGACAGACTATAGTGGAAAGACTAAAGTGGACAGACTGAAGTGAAAAGACTATAGTGGAAAGACAAAAGTGAAAAGACTAAAGTGGACAGACTATAGTGGAAAGACTGAAGTGGAAAGACTCAGTGGACAGACTAAAGTTTACACACTGAAGTGGACAGAATAAAGTGGAAAGACTAAAGTGGAAAGACTAAAGTGGACAGACTATAGTGGAAAGACTAAAGTGGACAGACTAAAGTGGAAAGACTAAAGTGGAAAGACTAAAGTGGACAGACTATAGTGGAAATACTAAAGTGGACAGACTAATGTGGAAAGACTAAAGTGAAAAGACTAAAGTGGACAGAATATAGTGGAAAGACTGTAGTGGACAGAATAAAGCGGAGAGTATAGTGGAAAGAATAAAGTGGACAGAGAATAGTGGAAAGACTAAAGTGGACAGACTATAGTGGAGAGACTGTAGTGGACAGAATAAAGTGGAGATTATAGTGGAAAGACTAAAGTGGAAATACTAAAGTGGACAGAGAATAGTGGAAAGACTAAAGTGGAAAGACTAAAGTGGACAGACTATAGTGGAAAGACTATAGTGGAAAGACTATAGTTGACAGAATAAAGTGTAGACTATAGTGGAAAGACTACAGTGGAAAGACTGTAGTGGACAGAATAAAGTGGAGACTATAATGGAAAGACTAAAGTGGACAGAGAATAGTGGAAAGACTAAAGTGGAAAGACTGTAGTGGACAGAATAAAGTGGAGACTATAGTGTAAAGACTAAAGTGGAAAGACTAAAGTGGACAGACTATAGTGGAAAGACTGAAGTGGAAAGACTAAGTGGACGGACTAAAGTGGAAAGACTATAGTGGAAAGACTAAAGTGGACAGACTATAGTGGAAAGACTAAAGTGGACAAACTGAAGTGGAAAGACTATAGTAGGAAGACTAAAGTGGAAAGAATGTAGTGGACAGAATAAAGTGGAGACTATAGTGGAAAGACTAAAGTGGACAGACTATAGTGGAAAAACTGTAGTGGACGGAATAAAGTGGAGACTATAGTGGAAAGACTAAAGTGGAAAGACTAAAGTGGACAGAGAATAGTGGAAAGACTAAAGTGGAAAGACTGTAGTGGACAAAATAAAGTGGAGACTGTAGTGGATAGACTAAAGTGGAACGACTAAAGTGGACAGACTATAGTGGAAAGACTATAGTGGAAAGACTGTAGTGGACAGAATAAAGTGGAGACTATAGTGGAAAGCCTAAAGTGGACAGAGAATAGTGGAAAGACTAAAGTTGACAGACTATAGTGGAAAGACTATAGTAGAAAGACTATAGTGGAAAGACTGTAGTGTACAGAATAAAGTGGAGACTATAGTGGAAAGACTAAAGTGGACAGAGAATAGTGGAAAGACTAAAGTGGACAGACTATAGTGGAAAGACTATAGTGGAAAGACTGTAGTGGACAGAATAAAGTGGAGACTATAGTGGAAAGAATAAAGGAGACAGAGAATCGTGGAAAGACTAAAGTGGACATACTAGAGTGGAAAGACTATAGTGGAGAGACTGTAGTGGACAGAATAAAGTTGAGACTATAGTGGAAAGACTAAAGTGGAAATACTAAAGTGGACAGAGAATAGTGGAAAGACTAAAGTGGAAAGACTAAAGTGGACAGACTATAGTGGAAAGACTGTAGTGGACAGAATAAAGTGGAGACTATAGTGGAAAGACTAAAGTGGAGAGAGAATAGTGGAAAGACTAAAGTGGACAGACTATCGTGGAAAGACTGAAGTGGAAAGACTCAGTGGACAGACTAAAGTGTACACACTGAAGTGGACAGAATAAAGTGGAAAGACGAAAGTGGAAAGACTAAAGTGGACAGACTATAGTGGAAAGACTAAAGTGGACAGACTAAAGTGGAAAAACTAAAGTGGAAAAACTAAAGTGGACAGACTAAAGTGGAAAGTCTAAAGTGGACAGACTCTAGTGGAAAGACTGAAGTGGAAAGACTAAGTGGAGAGACTAAAGCGGAAAGACTAAAGTGGAAAGACTATAGTGGACAGACTATAGTGGAAAGACTAAAGTGGACAGACTAAAGTGGAAAGACTATAGTGGAAAGACTGTCGTGGACAGAATAAAGTGGAGACTATAGTGGAAAGACTAAAGTGAACAGACTATAGTGGAAAGACTACAGTGGAAAGACTGTAGTGGACATAATAAAGTGGAGACTATAGTTGAAAGACTAAAGTGGACAGAGAATATTGGAAAGACTAAAGTGGACAGACTATAGTGGAAAGACTATAGTGGAAAGACTAAAGTGGACAGACTAAAGTGAAAAACTAAAGTGGAAAGATTAAAGTGGACAGACTATAGTGGAAACACTGTAGTGGACAGAATAAAGTGGAGACTATAGTGGAAAGACTAAAGTGGACAGACTATAGTGGAAAGACTATAGTGGAGAGACTGTAGTGGACAGAATAAAGTTGAGACTATAGTGGAAAGACTAAAGTGGAAATACTAAAGTGGACAGAGAATAGTGGAAAGACTATAGTGGAAAGACTGTCGTGGACAGAATAAAGTGGAGACTATAGTGGAAAGACTAAAGTGGACAGACTATAGTGGAAAGACTACAGTGGAAAGACTGTAGTGGACATAATAAAGTGGAGACTATAGTTGAAAGACTAAAGTGGACAGAGAATATTGGAAAGACTAAAGTGGACAGACTATAGTGGAAAGACTATAGTGGAAAGACTAAAGTGGACAGACTAAAGTGGAAAAACTAAAGTGGAAAGACTAAAGTGGACAGACTATAGTGGAAAGACTGTAGTGGACAGAATAAAGTGGAGACTATAGTGGAAAGACTAAAGTGGACAGAGACTAGTGGAAAGACTAAAGTGGACAGACTATAGTGGAAAGATTATAGTGGAAAGACTGTAGTGGACATAATAAAGTGGAGACTATAGTGGAAAAAATAAAGTGGAAAGACTAAAGTGGACAGACTATAGTGGAAAGACTGAAGTGGAAAGACTCAGTGGACAGACTAAAGTGTACACACTGAAGTGGACAGAATAAAGTGGAAAGACTAAAGTGGAAAGACTAAAGTGGACAGACTATAGTGGAAAGACTAAAGTGGACAGACTATAGTGGAAAGACTATAGTGGAAAGACTGTAGTGGACAGAATACAGTGGAGACTATAGTGGAAAGACTAAAGTGGACAGACTATAGTGGAAAGACTATAGTGGAAAGACTATAGTGGAAAGACTGTAGTGGAAATAATAAAGTAGAGGACAGAGAATAGTGGAAAGACTAAAGTGGACTGACTATAGTGGAAAGATTATAGTGGAAAGACTGTAGTGGACAGAATAAAGTGGAGACTATAGTGGAAAGACTAAAGTGGACAGAGAATAGCGGAAAGACTAAAGTGGACAGACTATAGTGGAAAGACTGAAGTGGAAAGACTAAGTGGACAGACTAAAGTGGAAAGACGATAGTGGAAAGACTAAAGTGGACAGACCATAGTGGAAAGACTAAAGTGGACAGACTGAAGTGAAAAGACTATAGTGGAAAGACTAAAGTGGAAAGACTAAAGTGGACAGACTATAGTGGAAAGACTGAAGCGGCAAGACTCAGTGGACAAACTAAAGTGTACACACTGAAGTGGACAGAATAAAGTGGAAAGACTAAAGTGGAAAGACTAAAGTGGACAGACTATCGTGGAAAGACGAAAGTGGACAGACTAAAGTGGAAAGACTAAAGTGGAAAGACTAAAGTGGACAGACTGTAGTGGAAAGACTAAAGTGGACAGACTATAGTGGAAAGACTAAAGTGGACCGACTAAAGTGGAAATACTAAAGTGGAAAGACTAAAGTGGACAGACTATAGTGGAAAGACCATAGTGGAAAGACGATAGTGGACAGAATAAAGTGGAGACTATAGTGGAAAGACTAAAGTGAAAGGCTAAAGTGGACAGAGAATAGAGGAAAGACTAAAGTGGACAGACTATAGTGGAAAGACTAAAGTGGAAAGACTAAAGTTGAAAGACTAAGGTGGAAAGACTAAAGTGGACAGACTATAGTGGAAAGACTATATTGGAAAGACTGTAGTGGACAGAATAAAGTGGAGACTATGGTGGAAAGACTAAAGTGGACAGAGAATATTGGAAAGACTAAAGTGGACAGACTATAGTGAAAAGACTAAAGTGGAAAGACTAAAGTGGAAAGACTAAAGTGGACAGACTTTAGTGGAAAGACTAAAGTGGACAGTCTATAGTGGAAAGACTAAAGTGGACACACTAAAGTGGAAAGACTAAAGTGGAAAGACTAAAGTGGACAGACGATAGTGGAAATGACTAAAGTGGAAAGACTAAAGTGGACGTACTAAAGTGGACAGACTAAAGTGGAAAGACTAAAGTGGAAAGACTAAAGTGGACAGACTATATTGGAAAGACTATAGTGGAAAGACTGTAGTAGACAGAATAAAGTGGAGACTATAGTGGAAAGACTAAAGTGGAAAGACTATAGTGGACAGACTATAGTGGAAAGACTAAAGTGGACAGACTAAAGTGGAAAGACTAAAGTGGAAAGACTAAAGTGGACAGACTATATTGGAAAGACTATAGTGGAAAGACTGTAGTAGACAGAATAAAGTGGAGACTATAGTGGAAAGACTAAAGTGGAAAGACTAAAGTGGACAGAGAATAGTGGAAAGAATAAAGTGGACAGACTATAGTGGAAATACTAAAGTGGACAGACTAATGTGGAAAGACTAAAGTGGAAAGACTAAAGTGGACAGACTATAGTGGAAAGACTGTAGTGGACAGAATAAATTGGAGAATATAGTGGAAAGAATAAAGTGGACAGAGAATAGTGGAAAGACTAAAGTGGACAGACTATATTGGAAAGACTATAGTGGAGAGACTGTAGTGGACAGAATAAAGTGGAGACTATAGTGGAAAGACTAAAGTGGAAAGACTAAAGTGGACAGAGAATAGTGGAAAGACTAAAGTGGACAGACTATAGTGGAAAGCCTAAGGTGGACAGACTAAAATGTAAAGACTAAAGTGGAAAGACTAAAGTGGACAGACTATAGTGGAAAGACTGTAGTGGACAGAATAAATTGGAGAGTATAGTGGAAAGAATAAAGTGGACAGAGAATAGTGGAAAGACTAAAGTGGACAGACTATATTGGAAAGACTATAGTGGAGAGACTGTAGTGGACAGAATAAAGTGGAGACTATAGTGGAAAGAATAAAGTGGAAAGACTAAAGTGGAAAGACTAAAGTGGACAGACTATAGTGGAAATACTAAAGTGGACAGACTAATGTGGAAAGACTAAAGTGAAAAGACTAAAGTGGACAGACTATAGTGGAAATACTGTAGTGGACAGAATAAAGCGGAGAGTATAGTGGAAAGAATAAAGTGGACAGAGAATAGTGGAAAGACTAAAGTGGACAGACTATAGTGGAAAGACTATAGTGGAGAGACTGTAGTGGACAGAATAAAGTGGAGACTATATTGGAAAGACTAAAGTGGACAGAGAATAGTGGAAAGACTAAAGTGGAAAGGCTTTAGTGGACAGAATAAAGTGGAGACTATAGTGTAAAGACTAAAGTGGAAAGACTAAAGTGGACAGACTATAGTGGAAAGACTGAAGTGGAAAGACTAAGTGGACGGACTAAAGTGGAAAGACTATAGTGGAAAGACTAAAGTGGACAGACTATAGTGGAAAGACTAAAGTGGAAAAACTGAAGTGGAAAGACTAAAGTAGGAAGACTAAAGTGGAAAGAATGTAGTGGACAGAATAAAGTGGAGACTCTAGTGGAAAGACTAAAGTGGACAGACTATAGTGGAAAAACTGTAGTGGACGGAATAAAGTGGAGACTATAGTGGAAAGACTAAAGTGGAAAGACTAAAGTGGACAGAGAATAGAGGAAAGACTAAAGTGGAAAGACTGTAGTGGAAAGACTATAGTGGAAAGACTGTAGTGGACAGAATACAGTGGAGACTATAGTGGAAAGACTAAAGTGGACAGACTATAGTGGAAAGACTATAGTGGAAAGACTATAGTGGAAAGACTGTAGTGGAAATAATAAAGTAGAGGACAGAGAATAGTGGAAAGACTAAAGTGGACTGACTATAGTGGAAAGATTATAGTGGAAAGACTGTAGTGGACAGAATAAAGTGGAGACTATAGTGGAAAGACTAAAGTGGACAGAGAATAGCGGAAAGACTAAAGTGGACAGACTATAGTGGAAAGACTGAAGTGGAAAGACTAAGTGGACAGACTAAAGTGGAAAGACGATAGTGGAAAGACTAAAGTGGACAGACTATAGTGGAAAGACTAAAGTGGACAGACTGAAGTGAAAAGACTATAGTGGAAAGACTAAAGTGGAAAGACTAAAGTGGACAGACTATAGTGTGAAGACTGAAGCGGCAAGACTCAGTGGACAAACTAAAGTGTACACACTGAAGTGGACAGAATAAAGTGGAAAGACTAAAGTGGAAAGACTAAAGTGGACAGACTATCGTGGAAAGACGAAAGTGGACAGACTAAAGTGGAAAGACTAAAGTGGAAAGACTAAAGTGGACAGACTGTAGTTGAAAGACTAAAGTGGACAGACTATAGTGGAAAGACTAAAGTGGACCGACTAAAGTGGAAAGACTAAAGTGGAAAGACTAAAGTGGACAGACTATAGTGGAAAGACCATAGTGGAAAGACGATAGTGGACAGAATAAAGTTGAGACTATAGTGGAAAGACTAAAGTGAAAGGCTAAAGTGGACAGAGAATAGAGGAAAGACTAAAGTGGACAGACTATAGTGGAAAGACTAAAGTGGACAGACTAAAGTGGAAAGACTAAGGTGGAAAGACTAAAGTGGACAGACTATAGTGGAAAGACTATATTGGAAAGACTGTAGTGGACAGAATAAAGTGGAGACTATGGTGGAAAGACTAAAGTGGACAGAGAATATTGGAAAGACTAAAGTGGACAGACTATAGTGAAAAGACTAAAGTGGAAAGACTAAAGTGGAAAGACTAAAGTGGACAGACTTTAGTGGAAAGACTAAAGTGGACAGTCTATAGTAGAAAGACTAAAGTGGACACACTAAAGTGGAAAGACTAAAGTGGAAAGACTAAAGTGGACAGACGATAGTGGAAATGACTAAAGTGGAAAGACTAAAGTGGACGTACTAAAGTGGACAGACTAAAGTGGAAAGACTAAAGTGGACAGACTCTAGTGGAAAGACTGAAGTGGAAAGACTAAGTGGACAGACTAAAGCGGAAAGACTAAAGTGGAAAGACTATAGTGGACAGACTATAGTGGAAAGACTAAAGTGGACAGACTAAAGTGGAAAGACTAAAGTGGAAAGACTAAAGTGGACAGACTATATTGGAAAGACTATAGTGGAAAGACTGTAGTAGACAGAATAAAGTGGAGACTATAGTGGAAAGACTAAAGTGGAAAGACTAAAGTGGACAGAGAATAGTGGAAAGAATAAAGTGGACAGACTATAGTGGAAATACTAAAGTGGACAGACTAATGTGGAAAGACTAAAGTGGAAAGACTAAAGTGGACAGACTATAGTGGAAAGACTGTAGTGGACAGAATAAATTGGAGAATATAGTGGAAAGAATAAAGTGGACGGAGAATAGTGGAAAGACTAAAGTGGACAGACTATATTGGAAAGACTATAGTTGAGAGACTGTAGTGGACAGAATAAAGTGGAGACTATAGTGGAAAGACTAAAGTGGAAAGACTAAAGTGGACAGAGAATAGTGGAAAGACTAAAGTGGAAAGACTATAGTGGAAAGCCTAAAGTGGACAGACTAAAATGTAAAGACTAAAGTGGAAAGACTAAAGTGGACAGACTATAGTGGAAAGACTGTAGTGGACAGAAAAAATTGGAGAGTATAGTGGAAAGAATAAAGTGGACAGAGAATAGTGGAAAGAATAAAGTGGACAGACTATATTGGAAAGACTATAGTGGAGAGACTGTAGTGGACAGAATAAAGTGGAGACTATAGTGGAAAGAATAAAGTGGAAAGACTAAAGTGGAAAGACTAAAGTGGACAGACTATAGTGGAAATACTAAAGTGGACAGACTAATGTGGAAAGACTAAAGTGAAAAGACTAAAGTGGACAGACTATAGTGGAAATACTGTAGTGGACAGAATAAAGCGGAGAGTATAGTGGAAAGAATAAAGTGGACAGAGAATAGTGGAAAGACTAAAGTGGACAGACTATAGTGGAAAGACTATAGTGGAGAGACTGTAGTGGACAGAATAAAGTGGAGACTATATTGGAAAGACTAAAGTGGACAGAGAATAGTGGAAAGACTAAAGTGGAAAGGCTTTAGTGGACAGAATAAAGTGGAGACTATAGTGTAAAGACTAAAGTGGAAAGACTAAAGTGGACAGACTATAGTGGAAAGACTGAAGTGGAAAGACTAAGTGGACGGACTAAAGTGGAAAGACTATAGTGGAAAGACTAAAGTGGACAGACTATAGTGGAAAGACTAAAGTGGAAAAACTGAAGTGGAAAGACTATAGTAGGAAGACTAAAGTGGAAAGAATGTAGTGGACAGAATAAAGTGGAGACTCTAGTGGAAAGACTAAAGTGGACAGACTATAGTGGAAAAACTGTATTGGACGGAATAAAGTTGAGACTATAGTGGAAAGACTAAAGTGGAAAGACTAAAGTGGACAGAGAATAGTGGAAAGACTAAAGTGGAAAGACTGTAGTGGACAGAATAAAGTGGAGACTATAGTGGATAGACTAAAGTGGAACGACTAAAGTGGACAGACTATAGTGGAAAGACTATAGTGGAAAGACTGTAGTGGACAGAATAAAGTGGAGACTATAGTGGAAAGCCTAAAGTGGACAGAGAATAGTGGAAAGACTAAAGTTGACAGACTATAGTGGAAAGACTATAGTGGAAAGACTATAGTGGAAAGACTGTAGTGTACAGAATTAAGTGGAGACTATAGTGGAAAGACTAAAGTGGACAGAGAATAGTGGAAAGACTAAAGTGGACAGACTATAGTGGAAAGACTATAGTGGAAAGACTGTAGTGGACAGAATAAAGTGGAGACTATAGTGGAAAGAATAAAGTAGACAGAGAATCGTGGAAAGACTAAAGTGGACAGACTAGAGTGGAAAGACTATAGTGGAGAGACTGTAGTGGACAGAATAAAGTTGAGACTATAGTGGAAAGACTAAAGTGGAAATACTAAAGTGGACAGAGAATAGTGGAAAGACTAAAGTGGAAAGACTAAAGTGGACAGACTATAGTGGAAAGACTGTAGTGGACAGAATAAAGTGGAGACTATAGTGGAAAGACTAAAATGGAGAGAGAATAGTGGAAAGACTAAAGTGGACAGACTATAGTGGAAAGACTGAAGTGGAAAGACTCAGTGGACAGACTAAAGTGTACACACTGAAGTGGACAGAATAAAGTGGAAAGACGAAAGAGGAAAGACTAAAGTGGACAGATTATAGTGGAAAGACTAAAGTGGACAGACTAAAGTGGAAAAACTAAAGTGGAAAGACTAAAGTGGACAGACTAAAGTGGAAAGACTAAAGTGGACAGACTCTAGTGGAAAGACTGAAGTGGAAAGACTAAGTGGACAGACTAAAGCGGAAAGACTAAAGTGGAAAGACTATAGTGGGCAGACTATAGTGGAAAGACTAAAGTGGACAGACTAAAGTGGAAAGACTATAGTGGAAAGACTGTCGTGGACAGAATAAAGTGGAGACTATAGTGGAAAGACTAAAGTGGACAGACTATAGTGGAAAGACTACAGTGGAAAGACTGTAGTGGACATAATAAAGTGGAGACTATAGTTGAAAGACTAAAGTGGACAGAGAATATTGGAAAGACTAAAGTTGACAGACTATAGTGGAAAGACTATAGTGGAAAGACTAAAGTGGACAGACTAAAGTGGAAAAACTAAAGTGGAAAGACTAAAGTTGACAGACTATAGTGGAAAGACTGTAGTGGACAGAATAAAGTGGAGACTATAGTGGAAAGACTAAAGTGGACAGACTATAGTGGAAAGACTATAGTGGAGAGACTGTAGTGGACAGAATAAAGTTGAGACTATAGTGGAAAGACTAAAGTGGAAATACTAAAGTTGACAGAGAATAGTGGAAAGACTAAAGTGGAAAGACTAAAGTGGACAGACTATAGTGGAAAGACTGTAGTGGACAGAATAAAGTGGAGACTATAGTGGAAAGACTAAAGTGGAGAGAGAATAGTGGAAAGACTAAAGTGGACAGACTATAGTGGAAAGACTGAAGTGGAAAGACTCAGTGGACAGACTAAAGTGTACACACTGAAGTGGACAGAATAAAGTGGAAAGACGAAAGTGGAAAGACTAAAGTGGACAGACTATAGTGGAAAAACTAAAGTGGACAGACTAAAGTGGAAAAACTAAAGTGGAAAGACTAAAGTGGACAGACTAAAGTGGAAAGACTAAAGTGGACAGACTCTAGTGGAAAGACTGAAGTGGAAAGACTAAGTGGACAGACTAAAGCGGAAAGACTAAAGTGGAAAGACTATAGTGGACAGACTATAGTGGAAAGACTAAAGTGGACAGACTAAAGTGGAAAGACTATAGTGGAAAGACTGTCGTGGACAGAATAAAGTGGAGACTATAGTGGAAAGACTAAAGTGGACAGACTATACTGGAAAGACTACAGTGGAAAGACTGTAGTGGAAAGACTATAGTGGAAAGACTAAAGTGGACAGACTAAAGTGGAAAAACTAAAGTGGAAAGACTAAAGTGGACAGACTATAGTGGAAAGACTGTAGTGGACAGAATAAAGTGGAGACTATAGTGGAAAGACTAAAGTGGACAGAGACTAGTGGAAAGACTAAAGTGGACAGACTATAGTGGAAAGATTATAGTGGAAAGACTGTAGTGGACATAATAAAGTGGAGACTATAGTGGAAAAATAAAGTGGAAAGACTAAAGTGGACAGACTATAGTGGAAAGACTGAAGTGGAAAGACTCAGTGGACAGACTAAAGTGTACACACTGAAGTGGACAGAATAAAGTGGAAAGACTAAAGTGGAAAGACTAAAGTGGACAGACTAAAGTGGAAAAACTAAAGTGGAAAGACTATAGTGGAGAGACTGTAGTGGACAGAATAAAGTTGAGACTATAGTGGAAAGACTAAAGTGGAAATACTAAAGTGGACAGAGAATAGTGGAAAGACTAAAGTGGAAAGACTAAAGTGGACAGACTATAGTGGAAAGACTGTAGTGGACAGAATAAAGTGGAGACTATAGTGGAAAGACTAAAGTGGAGAGAGAATAGTGGAAAGACTAAAGTGGACAGACTATAGTGGAAAGACTGAAGTGGAAAGACTCAGTGGACAGACTAAAGTGTACACACTGAAGTGGACAGAATAAAGTGGAAAGACGAAAGAGGAAAGACTAAAGTGGAGAGATTATAGTGGAAAGACTAAAGTGGACAGACTAAAGTGGAAAAACTAAAGTGGAAAGACTAAAGTGGACAGACTAAAGTGGAAAGACTAAAGTGGACAGACTCTAGTGGAAAGACTGAAGTGGAAAGACTAAGTGGACAGACTAAAGCGGAAAGACTAAAGTGGAAAGACTATAGTGGGCAGACTATAGTGGAAAGACTAAAGTGGACAGACTAAAGTGGAAAGACTATAGTGGAAAGACTGTCGTGGACAGAATAAAGTGGAGACTATAGTGGAAAGACTAAAGTGGACAGACTATAGTGGAAAGACTACAGTGGAAAGACTGTAGTGGACATAATAAAGTGGAGACTATAGTTGAAAGACTAAAGTGGACAGAGAATATTGGAAAGACTAAAGTTGACAGACTATAGTGGAAAGACTATAGTGGAAAGACTAAAGTGGACAGACTAAAGTGGAAAAACTAAAGTGGAAAGACTAAAGTGGACAGACTATAGTGGAAAGACTGTAGTGGACAGAATAAAGTGGAGACTATAGTGGAAAGACTAAAGTGGACAGACTATAGTGGAAAGACTATAGTGGAGAGACTGTAGTGGACAGAATAAAGTTGAGACTATAGTGGAAAGACTAAAGTGGACAGACTAAAGTGGAAAGACTATAGTGGAAAGACTGTCGTGGACAGAATAAAGTGGAGACTATAGTGGAAAGACTAAAGTGGACAGACTATAGTGGAAAGACTACAGTGGAAAGACTATAGTGGACAGACTATAGTGGAAAGACTAAAGTGGACAGACTAAAGTGGAAAGACTATAGTGGAAAGACTGTCGTGGACAGAATAAAGTGGAGACTATAGTGGAAAGACTAAAGTGGACAGACTATAGTGGAAAGACTACAGTGGAAAGACTGTAGTGCAAAGACTATAGTGGAAAGACTAAAGTGGACAGACTAAAGTGGAAAAACTAAAGTGGAAAGACTAAAGTGGACAGACTATAGTGGAAAGACTGTAGTGGACAGAATAAAGTGGAGACTATAGTGGAAAGACTAAAGTGGACAGAGACTAGTGGAAAGACTAAAGTGGACAGACTAAAGCGGAAAGACTAAAGTGGAAAGACTATAGTGGACAGACTATAGTGGAAAGACTAAAGTGGACAGACTAAAGTGGAAAGACTATAGTGGAAAGACTTTCGTGGACAGAATAAAGTGGAGACTATAGTGGAAAGACTAAAGTGGACAGACTATAGTGGAAAGACTACAGTGGAAAGACTGTAGTGGAAAGACTATAGTGGAAAGACTAAAGTGGACAGACTAAAGTGGAAAAACTAAAGTGGAAAGACTAAAGTGGACAGACTATAGTGGAAAGACTGTAGTGGACAGAATAAAGTGGAGACTATAGTGGAAAGACTAAAGTGGACAGAGACTAGTGGAAAGACTAAAGTGGACAGACTATAGTGGAAAGATTATAGTGGAAAGACTGTAGTGGACATAATAAAGTGGAGACTATAGTGGAAAAATAAAGTGGAAAGACTAAAGTGGACAGACTATAGTGGAAAGACTGAAGTGGAAAGACTCAGTGGACAGACTAAAGTGTACACACTGAAGTGGACAGAATAAAGTGGAAAGACTAAAGTGGAAAGACTAAAGTGGACAGACTAAAGTGGAAAAACTAAAGTGGAAAGACTAAAGTGGACAGACTATAGTGGAAAGACTGTAGTGGACAGAATAAAGTGGAGACTATAGTGGAAAGACTAAAGTGGACAGACTATAGTGGAAAGACTATAGTGGAGAGACTGTAGTGGACAGAATAAAGTTGAGACTATAGTGGAAAGACCAAAGTGGAAATACTAAAGTGGACAGAGAATAGTGGAAAGACTAAAGTGGAAAGACTAAAGTGGACAGACTATAGTGGAAAGACTGTAGTGGACAGAATAAAGTGGAGACTATAGTGGAAAGACTAAAGTGGAGAGAGAATAGTGGAAAGACTAAAGTGGACAGACTATAGTGGAAAGACTGAAGTGGAAAGACTCAGTGGACAGACTAAAGTGTACACACTGAAGTGGACAGAATAAAGTGGAAAGACGAAAGTGGAAAGACTAAAGTGGACAGACTATAGTGGAAAGACTAAAGTGGACAGACTAAAGTGGAAAAACTAAAGTGGAAAGACTAAAGTGGACAGACTAAAGTGGAAAGACTAAAGTGGACAGACTCTAGTGGAAAGACTGAAGTGGAAAGACTAAGTGGACAGACTAAAGCGGAAAGACTAAAGTGGAAAGACTATAGTGGACAGACTATAGTGGAAAGACTAAAGTGGACAGACTAAAGTGGAAAGACTATAGTGGAAAGACTCTCGTGGACAGAATAAAGTGGAGACTATAGTGGAAAGACTAAAGTGGACAGACTATAGTGGAAAGACTACAGTTGAAAGACTGTAGTGGAAAGACTATAGTGGAAAGACTAAAGTGGACAGACTAAAGTGGAAAAACTAAAGTGGAAAGACTAAAGTGGACAGACTATAGTGGAAAGACTGTAGTGGACAGAATAAAGTGGAGACTATAGCGGAAAGACTAAAGTGGACAGAGACTAGTGGAAAGACTAAAGTGGACAGACTATAGTGGAAAGATTATAGTGGAAAGACTGTAGTGGACATAATAAAGTGGAGACTATAGTGGAAAAAATAAAGTGGAAAGACTAAAGTGGACAGACTATAGTGGAAAGACTGAAGTGGAAAGACTCAGTGGACAGACTAAAGTGTACACACTGAAGTGGACAGAATAAAGTGGAAATACTAAAGTGGAAAGACTAAAGTGGACAGACTAAAGTGGAAAAACTAAAGTGGAAAGACTAAAGTGGACAGACTATAGTGGAAAGACTGTAGTGGACAGAATAAAGTGGAGACTATAGTGGAAAGACTAAAGTGGACAGACTATAGTGGAAAGACTATAGTGGAGAGACTGTAGTGGACAGAATAAAGTTGAGACTGTAGTGGAAAGACTAAAGTGGAAATACTAAAGTGGACAGAGAATAGTGGAAAGACTAAAGTGGAAAGACTAAAGTGGACAGACTATAGTGGAAAGACTGTAGTGGACAGAATAACGTGGAGACTATAGTGGAAAGACTAAAGTGGAGAGAGAATAGTGGAAAGACTAAAGTGGACAGACTATAGTGGAAAGACTGAAGTGGAAAGACTCAGTGGACAGACTAAAGTGTACACACTGAAGTGGACAGAATAAAGTGGAAAGACGAAAGTGGAAAGACTAAAGTGGACAGACTATAGTGGAAAGACTAAAGTGGACAGACTAAAGTGGAAAAACTAAAGTGGAAAGACTAAAGTGGACAGACTAAAGTGGAAAGACTAAAGTGGACAGACTCTAGTGGAAAGACTGTCGTGGACAGAATAAAGTGGAGACTATAGTGGAAAGACTAAAGTGGACAGACTATAGTAGAAAGACTACAGTGGAAAGACTGTAGTGGAAAGACTATAGTGGAAAGACTAAAGTGGACAGACTAAAGTGGAAAAACTAAAGTGGAAAGACTAAAGTGGACAGACTATAGTGGAAAGACTGTAGTGGAGAGAATAAAGTGGAGACTATAGTGGAAAGACTAAAGTGGACAGAGACTAGTGGAAAGACTAAAGTGGACAGACTATAGTGGAAAGATTATAGTGGAAAGACTGTAGTGGACATAAAAAAGTGGAGACTATTGTGGAAAAAATAAAGTGGAAAGACTAAAGTGGACAGACTAAAGTGTACACACTGAAGTGGACAGAATAAAGTGGAAAGACTAAAGTGGAAAGACTAAAGTGGACAGACTAAAGTGGAAAAACTAAAGTGGAAAGACTAAAGTGGACAGACTATATTGGAAAGACTGTAGTGGACAGAATAAAGTGGAGACTATAGTGGAAAGACTAAAGTGGACAGACTATAGTGGAAAGACTATAGTGGAGAGACTGTAGTGGACAGAATAAAGTTGAGACTATAGTGGAAAGACTAAAGTGGAAATACTAAAGTGGACAGAGAATAGTGGAAAGACTAAAGTGGAAAGACTAAAGTGGACAGACTATAGTGGAAAGACTGTAGTGGACAGAATAAAGTGGAGACTATAGTGGAAAGACTAAAGTGGAGAGAGAATAGTGGAAAGACTAAAGTGGACAGACTATAGTGGAAAGACTGAAGTGGAAAGACTCAGTGGACAGACTAAAGTGTACACACTGAAGTGGACAGAATAAAGTGGAAAGACTAAAGTGGACAGACTATAGTGGAAAGACTAAAGTGGACAGACTAAAGTGGAAAAACTAAAGTGGAAAGACTAAAGTGGACAGACTAAAGTGGAAAGACTAAAGTGGACAGACTCTAGTGGAAAGACTGAAGTGGAAAGACTAAGTGGACAGACTAAAGCGGAAAGACTTAAGTGGAAAGACTATAGTGGACAGACTATAGTGGAAAGACTAAAGTGGACAGACTAAAGTGGAAAGACTATAGTGGAAAGACTGTCGTGGACAGAATAAAGTGGAGACTATAGTGGAAAGACTAAAGTGGACAGACTATAGTGGAAAGACTACAGTGGAAAGACTGTAGTGGAAAGACTATAGTGGAAAGACTAAAGTGGACAGACTAAAGTGGAAAAACTAAAGTGGAAAGACTATAGTGGAAAGACTGTAGTGGACAGAATAAAGTGGAGACTATAGTGGAAAGACTAAAGTGGACAGAGACTAGTGGAAAGACTAAAGTGGACAGACTGTAGTGGACATAATAATTGCGACGGCTGTCATGTCTCTTTTAGCCTCAGATGTAGCGTTATGAGGAAGGCCGTGGGACTTGGCAAATAATGGTTTTTCAGGAAAAGAAATTGCGCTGTGTGTCATTAAATGTAAATGGCACTAAGGACAAAGATCTTCTACTTGATGATTTGCTAGGCAGCTCGGACATTCTTTGTCTTCAAGAGCACCTGCTATCCGCCCCTAGTAGCGAAAGTTTGCGCCGATCTCCTGAGCACTTTGTGTTCATTCAGCCGGCAATGAAAACTAGAGGTCGTCCTTCCGGTGGGTTAGCCATTTTTCTTCGAGCCAGCGAGTGTTCAGCACCACCAAAACTGATCCAGTCTGGGCGTTATGCTCTTGCCGTTCAGTTGGACAATATTGTTCTTGTTAATGTATATTTACCTTGCGACCGGCAGAACATTGCATCACATAGTTCATTTGCTAAGGCTTGTCAGAAAATCAGAACACTTCTATCAGACATTTCAAGGAAAGGAATGAAATGGGCTCTTGTTGGTGATATTAACACTGATCTTCTAACTTCTTCTGTACGGACTGATTTATTTTTCGATTCTTTACCGGTAGCTCACAGTCTCATTGAGAAGTCTCTACCCTTTTCATATAGACATAATCGTGGCGCTAATGTTTCCAACCTTGATCATTTGATTGTTTCTGAAACAAGTCTCATTGACGGTATTGTTGAGGTTGATTAGGAGAAAATTGAGGACGACCATCTGCCTCTGTCTTTCTGTTTGGTTATCCCTGTTGCTCGAATCAGTCGTCCAAATCCCAAGAAGGCTTGGATCCAAAAGCGTAACTGGAATTGTATAGATACTGTGCTCTACATTTCTACATTAACTAATCTTCTCTCGCTTTTAAAAGTTCCTTTTCACCTTCTTCAGACTGGTATAGCAGCTACTACTTCGTCCGTTGATATTAATTGTTATTATAGCGAGCTTGTCCATTGCTTGAAATTGGCAGCCGATATTGCTGTACCGACTGAGAGAATTCGAGTTGGTACAAGGAAACCTATTTGGAAAGTCAGTCCTGAAGTTAAAAGGCAAAAAACACGGCAAAATTTTGGCTAAAAATTTGGATTGCTTGTGGACGCCCAGGGAATGGTACTGTTTTTAATCTAAAAGCTAAAACAAAGCGTGAATACAAATCTTCACTTAAAAATGCTCGTTTGAATGGCTTAGATGCTCCCAGTGACAAAAAAGCGTGGCAAAAGGTCCTTCGTACAGATAAAGGTTCAGCTGTACCTCCTTCCAAGCTAACTATGGCTGACTGGACCAACCACTGCCGTGGTCTATTCAGTGGTTGCAAAAACCAGATTCAGCAGCACTTTGAAAATTTACTTCTTAAACACCTACCAAGGAAAATATTTCAACCTTCTGTTCTTCCCGTTACTTGTTCTTCCATCGAAATTGCTTTCCGAAAATTAAGAAGAACTGGTTCTACAGATTCTGATGGCCTTAGTGCCGATTTTTTCAAAATTGAGTGTCCAGCTTTAACACAACACCTTCAGCTGCTATTTCAAATTTGTTTATGCCAGGGTTTGGTTCCGAATAGTTTCCTCCTGGGTACTATAACATCGGTGATTAAGCGAGGGAAAGACGCGGACCTTTGCAAAAGCTATCGGCCAATTACAGTTTCTTGTAGCATAAGCAAAATCCTGGAATACGTCCTTCTTCCAGAACTAGTTGAAAAATGTAGCTTTGGTTCAATGCAGTTTGGATTCCGTTCGAGCGCCAGTTGTGCGCATGCTCATCACATACTGACAAAAATGATGAAACAGGCTACCCGCGACAAGTCTTCTATACATATATGTTCTATAGATACAGCTGGTGCTTTTGACAATATAACGCATTCTCAGGCCCTATTTTCTCTCATTACTTCTGGCGTGAATCTGTCTGTCGTCTATCTGTTAAAATTTTGGTATGGTCATTCTTCAGTAAGGTTCAAATGGCAAGGTAGCTTGTCAGAGATTATTTCTGTCCGAACTGGTGTTCGCCAAGGGGGAGTCTTATCCCCCTACATCTTCAAATCAGCCATATCTTCTTGTCTCGATTCTTTGCTTCCTGCTTACTTCTATAAAGACTATGCCTTCAGCTACATAGCCTATGCGGACGACTTGCTCTTAGTAAGCCGTAGCCGATCCAAACTCACAAAAAATGTAAGTAAGCTGTCGTCAGAACTTCTGAAAATTGGCCTTGAAGTTAACCTTTCAAAATGTGAGTACCTGCATTTCAACCCTTCGTCAAATTGTTCGAGTGCATCTAAAGCTTCTATATCTCTTGGATCGTTCGTCGTCAAATCAACAGACTCTCTACGGTGGCTCGGCATAACATTCAAATCTTCATTGTCAAAATTTTGCTCATCGGTTGTTCAAGAAGTTTATAAGTCGATCCGTAGCGCCTATGGGCGCATCGTCCCCAACCGGGGGCGCTATAATCGTAAAGCTTTGGGAAATTTGTACAGCACCTTCTGCACTCCTTCTATACTATTTCGTTCTGGCGTCACTCATGTTCTGCTAAAGAAGGAGATTAAAAAGATGAGATCCTGTTATTTTAAATATGCAAAGCACCTCCTCCACTTGTCGAAATTATGTCATAACCATACATTGACGGAGAAATTCAAAATTCAAGACGCAAGTGTTACCCTTTTGGATGTTTCGTCATCACTTTCAAAACTCATGGACAACAAGGCCCAACTAGCACACGATGTCGTCCACTGCTTCCTGACCGAAGATTAAAAATTAAGTGTCTTTTTCTGTGTGTATATATGTGTTTTGTTTATTTTCTTTACTTTTGTCATTTACTCCGCCTTTTCAAAATGGCGGGTCATAAATAAATTACTTATAGTGGAAAGATTATAGTGGAAAGACTGTAGTGGACATAATAAAGTGGAGACTATAGTGGAAAAAATAAAGTGGAAAGACTAAAGTGGACAGACTATAGTGGAAAGACTGAAGTGGAAAGACTCAGTGGACAGACTAAAGTGTACACACTGAAGTGGACAGAATAAAGTGGAAAGACTAAAGTAGAAAGACTAAAGTGGACAGACTAAAGTGGAAAAACTAAAGTGGAAAGACTAAAGTGGACAGACTATAGTGGAAAGACTGTAGTGGACAGAATAAAGTGGAGACTATAGTGGAAAGACTAAAGTGGACAGACTATAGTGGAAAGACTATAGTGGAGAGACTGTAGTGGACAGAATAAAGTTGAGACTATAGTGGAAAGACTAAAGTGGAAATACTTAAGTGGACAGAGAATAGTGGAAAGACTAAAGTGGAAAGACTAAAGTGGACAGACTATAGTGGAAAGACTGTAGTGGACAGAATAAAGTGGAGACTATAGTGGACTATAGTGGAGAGAGAATAGTGGAAAGACTAAAGTGGACAGACTATAGTGGAAAGACTGAAGTGGACAGACTAAAGTGGAAAAACTAAAGTGGAAAGACTAAAGTGGACAGACTAAAGTGGAAAGACTAAAGTGGACAGACTCTAGTGGAAAGACTGAAGTGGAAAGACTAAGTGGACAGAATAAAGTGGAGACTATACAGACTAAAGTGTACACACTGAAGTGGACAGAATAAAGTGGAAAGACGAAAGTGGAAAGACTAAAGTGGACAGACTATAGTGGAATGACTAAAGTGGACAGACTAAAGTGGAAAAACTAAAGTGGAAAGACTAAAGTGGACAGACTAAAGTGGAAAGACTAAAGTGGACAGACTCTAGTGGAAAGACTGAAGTGGAAAGACTAAGTGGACAGACTAAAGCGGAAAGACTAAAGTGGAAAAACTATAGTGGACAGACTATAGTGGAAAGACTAAAGTGGACAGACTAAAGTGGAAAGACTATAGTGGAAAGACTGTCGTGGACAGAATAAAGTGGAGACTATAGTGGAAAGACTAAAGTGGACAGACTATAGTGGAAAGACTACAGTGGAAAGACTGTAGTGGAAAGACTATAGTGGAAAGACTAAAGTGGACAGACTAAAGTGGAAAAACTAAAGTGGAAAGACTAAAGTGGACAGACTATAGTGGAAAGACTGTAGTGGACAGAATAAAGTGGAGACTATAGTGGAAAGACTAAAGTGGACAGAGACTAGTGGAAAGACTAAAGTGGACAGACTATAGTGGAAAGATTATAGTGGAAAGACTGTAGTGGACATAATAAAGTGGAGACTATAGTGGAAAAAATAAAGTGGAAAGACTAAAGTGGACAGACTATAGTGGAAAGACTGAAGTGGAAAGACTCAGTGGACAGACTAAAGTGTACACACTGAAGTGGACAGAATAAAGTGGAAAGACTAAAGTGGAAAGACTAAAGTGGACAGACTAAAGTCGAAAAACTAAAGTGGAAAGACTAAAGTGGACAGACTATAGTGGAAAGACTGTAGTGGACAGAATAAAGTGGAGACTATAGTGGAAAGACTAAAGTGGACAGACTATAGTGGAAAGACTATAGTGGAGAGACTGTAGTGGACAGAATAAAGTTGAGACTATAGTGGAAAGACTAAAGTTGAAATACTAAAGTGGACAGAGAATAGTGGAAAGACTAAAGTGGAAAGACTAAAGTGGACAGACTATAGTGGAAAGACTGTAGTGGACAGAATAAAGTGGAGACTATAGTGGAAAGACTAAAGTGGAGAGAGAATATTGGAAAGACTAAAGTGGACAGACTATAGTGGAAAGACTGAAGTGGAAAGACTCAGTGAACAGACTAAAGTGTACACACTGAAGTGGACAGAATAAAGTGGAAAGACGAAATTGGAAAGACTAAAGTGGACAGACTATAGTGGAAAGACTAAAGTGGACAGACTAAAGTGGAAAAACTAAAGTGGAAAGACTAAAGTGGACAGACTAAAGTGGAAAGACTAAAGTGGACAGACTCTAGTGGAAAGACTGAAGTGGAAAGACTAAGTGGACAGACTAAAGCGGAAAGACTAAAGTGGAAAGACTATAGTGGACAGACTATAGTGGAAAGACTAAAGTGGACAGACTAAAGTGGAAAGACTATAGTGGAAAGACTGTCGTGGACAGAATAAAGTGGAGACTATAGTGGAAAGACTAAAGTGGACAGACTATAGTGGAAAGACTACAGTGGAAAGACTGTAGTGGAAAGACTATAGTGGAAAGACTAAAGTGGACAGACTAAAGTGGAAAAACTAAAGTGGAAAGACTAAAGTGGACAGACTATAGTGGAAAGACTGTAGTGGACAGAATAAAGTGGAGACTATAGTGGAAAGACTAAAGTGGACAGAGACTAGTGGAAAGACTAAAGTGGACAGACTATAGTGGAAAGATTATAGTGGAAAGACTGTAGTGGACATAATAAAGTGGAGACTATAGTGGAAAAAATAAAGTGGAAAGACTAAAGTGGACAGACTATAGTGGAAAGACTGAAGTGGAAAGACTCAGTGGACAGACTAAAGTGTACACACTGAAGTGGACAGAATAAAGTGGAAAGACTAAAGTGGAAAGACTAAAGTGGACAGACTAAAGTGGAAAAACTAAAGTGGAAAGACTAAAGTGGACAGACTATAGTGGAAAGACTGTAGTGGACAGAATAAAGTGGAGACTATAGTGGAAAGACTAAAGTGGACAGACTATAGTGGAAAGACTATAGTGGAGAGACTGTAGTGGACAGAATAAAGTTGAGACTATAGTGGAAAGACTAAAGTGGAAATACTAAAGTGGACAGAGAATAGTGGAAAGGCTAAAGTGGAAAGACTAAAGTGGACAGACTATAGTGGAAAGACTGTAGTGGACAGAATAAAGTGGAGACTATAGTGGAAAGACTAAAGTGGAGAGAGAATAGTGGAAAGACTAAAGTGGACAGACTATAGTGGAAAGACTGAAGTGGAAAGACTCAGTGGACAGACTAAAGTGTACACACTGAAGTGGACAGAATAAAGTGGAAAGACGAAAGTGGAAAGACTAAAGTGGACAGACTATAGTGGAAAGACTAAAGTGGACAGACTAAAGTGGAAAAACTAAAGTGGAAAGACTAAAGTGAACAGACTAAAGTGGAAAGACTAAAGTGGACAGACTCTAGTGGAAAGACTGAAGTGGAAAGACTAAGTGGACAGACTAAAGCGGAAAGACTAAAGTGGAAAGACTATAGTGGACAGACTATAGTGGAAAGACTAAAGTGGACAGACTAAAGTGGAAAGACTATAGTGGAAAGACTGTCGTGGACAGAATAAAGTGGAGACTATAGTGGAAAGACTAAAGTGAACAGACTATAGTGGAAAGACTACAGTGGAAAGACTGTAGTGGAAAGACTATAGTGGAAAGACTAAAGTGGACAGACTAAAGTGGAAAAACTAAAGTGGAAAGACTAAAGTGGACAGACTATAGTGGAAAGACTGTAGTGGACAGAATAAAGTGGAGACTATAGTGGAAAGAAAAAAGTGGACAGAGACTAGTGGAAAGACTAAAGTGGACAGACTATAGTGGAAAGATTATAGTGGAAAGACTGTAGTGGACATAATAAAGTGGAGACTATAGTGGAAAAAATAAAGTGGAAAGACTAAAGTGGACAGACTATAGTGGAAAGACTGAAGTGGAAAGACTCAGTGGACGGACTAAAGTGTACACACTGAAGTGGACAGAATAAAGTGGAAAGACTAAAGTGGAAAGACTAAAGTGGACAGACTAAAGTGGAAAAACTAAAGTGGAAAGACTAAAGTGGACAGACTATAGTGGAAAGACTGTAGTGGACAGAATAAAGTGGAGACTATAGTGGAAAGACTAAAGTGGACAGAGACTAGTGGAAAGACTAAAGTGGACAGACTATAGTGGAAAGTTTATAGTGGAAAGACTGTAGTGGATAAAGTGGAGACTATAGTGGAAAGACTAAAGTGGACAGACTATAGTGGAAAGACTATAGTGGAAAGACTGTAGTGGAAAGACTGTAGTGGACAGAATAAAGTGGAGAGTATAGTGGAAAGAATAAAGTGGACAGGGAATAGTGGAAAGACTAAAGTGGACAGACTATAGTGGAAAGACTATAGTGGAGAGACTGTAGTGGACAGAATAAAATGGAGACTATGGTGGAAAGACGAAAGTGGAAAGACTAAAGTGGACAGAGAATAGTGGAAAGACTAAAGTGGAAAGACTCTAGTGGACAGAATAAAGTGGAAAGACAAAAGTGGACAGACTATAGTGGAAAGACTGTAGTGGACAGAATAAAGTGGTCTTTCTATCTAGTCTTTCCACTATTCTCTGTCCACTTTAGTCTTTCCACTATAGTCTCCACTTTATTCTGTCCACTACAGTTTTTCCACTATAGTCTTTACACTATAGTCTGTCCACTTTAGTATTTCCACTATTCTCTGTCCACTTTAGTCTTTCCACTATAGTCTCCACTTTATTCTGTCCACTACAGTCTTTCCACTATATTCTTTCCACTATAGTCTGTCAACTTTAGTCTTTCCACTATTCTCTGTCCACCTTAGGTTTTCCACTATAGTCTCCATTTTATTCTGTCCTCTACAGTCTTTCCACTATAGTCTTTCCACTATAGTCTGTCCACTTTAGTCTTTCCACTTTAGTCTATCCACTATAGTCTGTCCACTTTAGTCTTTCCACTATTCTCTGTCCACTTTATTCTTTCCACTATACTCTCCACTTTATTCTGTCCACTACAGTGTTTCCACTATAGTCTTTCCACTATAGTCTTTCCACTTTAGTCTTTCCACTTTAGTCTATCCACTATAGTCTGTCCACTTTAGTCTTTCCACTATTCTCTGTCCACTTTATTCTTTCCACTATACTCTCCACTTTATTCTGTCCACTACAGTGTTTCCACTATAGTCTTTCCACTATAGTCTGTCCACTTTAGTCTTTCCACTATTCTCTGTCCACTTTATTCTTTCCACTATACTCTCCACTTTATTCTGTCCACTACAGTCTCTCCACTATAGTCTTTCCACTATAGTCTGTCCACTTTAGTCTTTCCACTATTCTCTGTCCACTTTATTCTTTCCACTATACTCTCCACTTTATTCTGTCCACTACAGTGTTTCCACTATAGTCTGTCCACTTTAGTCTTTCCACTTTAGTCTTTCCATTTCAGTCTGTCCACTTTAGTCTTTCCACTATAGTCTGTCCACTTTAGTCTTTCCACTATTCTCTGTCCACTTTAGTCTTTCCACTATAGTCTCCACTTTATTCTGTCCACTACAGTCTTTCCACTTTAGTCTTTCCACTATTCTCTGTCCACTTTAGTCTTTCCACTATTCTCTGTCCACTTTAGTCTTTCCACTTTAGTCTTTCCACTATAGTCTCCACTTTATTCTGTCCACTAAAGTCTCTCCACTATAGTCTTTCCACTATAGTCTGTCCACTTTAGTCTTTCCACTATTCTCTGTCCACTTTATTCTTTCCACTATAGTCTTTCCACTTTATTCTGTCCACTACAGTCTTTCCACTATAGTCTGTCCACTTTAGTCTTTCCACTTTAGTCTTTCCACTTTAGTCTGTCCACTTTAGCCTTTCCACTATTCTCTGTCCACTTTAGTCTTTCCACTATAGTCTCCACTTTATTCTGCCCACTACAGTCTTTCCACTATGGTCTTTCCACTATAGTCTGTCCACTATGGTCTTTCCACTATAGTCTGTCCACTTTAGTCTTTCCACTTTAGTCTTTCCACTTTAGTCTGTCCACTTTAGTCTTTCCACTACAGTCTGTCCACTTTAGCCTTTCCACTATTCTCTGTCCACTTTAGTCTTTCCACTATAGTCTCCACTTTATTCTGTCCACTACATTCTTTCCACTTTAGTCTTTCCACTATTCTCTGTCCACTTTAGTCTTTCCACTATAGTCTCCACTTTATTCTGTCCACTACAGTTTTTCCACTATAGTCTTTACACTATAGTCTGTCCACTTTAGTATTTCCACTATTCTCTGTCCACTTTAGTCTTTCCACTATAGTCTCCACTTTATTCTGTCCACTACAGTCTTTCCACTATATTCTTTCCACTATAGTCTGTCAACTTTAGTCTTTCCACTATTCTCTGTCCACCTTAGGTTTTCCACTATAGTCTCCATTTTATTCTGTCCTCTACAGTCTTTCCACTATAGTCTTTCCACTATAGTCTGTCCACTTTAGTCTTTCCACTTTAGTCTATCCACTATAGTCTGTCCACTTTAGTCTTTCCACTATTCTCTGTCCACTTTAGTCTTTCCACTATAGTCTCCACTTTATTCTCTCCACTACAGTCTTTCCACTATAGTCTTTCCACTTTATTCTGTCCACTACAGTCTTTCCACTATAGTCTGTCCACTTTTGTCTTTCCACTTTAGTCTTTCCACTTTAGTCTGTCCACTTTAGTCTTTCCGCTACAGTCTGTCCACTTTAGTCTTTCCACTATTCTCTGTCCACTTTAGTCTTTCCACTATAGTCTCTCCACTTTAGTCTTTCCACTATAGTCTTTCCACTTTAGTCTGTCCACTTAGTCTTTCCACTTAGTCTTTCCACTTTAGTTTTTCCACTTTAGTCTGTCCACTTCAGTCTTTCAATTATAGTCTGTCCACCTTAGTCTTTCCACTATAGTCTCCACTTTATTCTGTCCACTACATTCTTTCCACTTTAGTCTTTCCACTATTCTCTATCCACTTTAGTCTTTCCACTATAGTCTCCACTTTATTCTGTCCACTACAGTTTTTCCACTTTAGTCTTTCCACTATTCTCTGTCCACTTTAGTCTTTCCACTATAGTCTCCACTTTCTTCTGTCCACTACAGTCTTTCCACTATAGTCTTTCCACTATAGTCTTTCCACTATAGTCTGTCAACTTTAGTCTTTCCACTATTCTCTGTCCACTTTAGGCTTTCCACTATAGTTTCCATTTTATTCTGTCCACTACAGTCTTTCCACTATAGTCTTTCCACTATAGTCTGTCCACTTTAGTCTTTCCACTTTAGTCTATCCACTATAGTCTCCACTTTATTCTGTCCACTACAGTCTTTCCACTTTAGTCTTTCCACTATTCTCTGTCCACTTTAGTCTTTCCACTTTAGTCTTTCCACTATAGTCTCCACTTTATTCCGTCCACTAAAGTCTTTCCACTATAGTCTTTCCAATATAGTCTGTCCACTTTAGTCTTTCCACTATTCTCTGTCCACTTTAGTCTTTCCACTATAGTCTCCACTTTATTCTGTCCACTACGTTCTTTCCACTTTAGTCTTTCCACTATAGTCTTTCCACTTCAGTCTGTCCACTTTAGTCTTTCCACTATAGTCTGTCCACTTTAGTCTTTCCACTATAGTCTTTCCACTTAATTCTGTCCACTTAGTCTTTCCACTTCAGTCTTTCCACTATAGTCTGTCCACTTTAGTCTCTCCACTACAGTCTCCACTTTATTCTGTCCACTACAGTCTTTCCACTGTAGTCTTTCCACTATAGTCTGTCCACTTTATTCTTTCCACTATTCTCTGTCCACTTTAGTCTTTCCACTATAGTCTACACTTTATTCTGTCCACTACAGTCTTTCCACTATAGTCTGTCCACTTTAGTCTTTCCACTTCAGTCTTTCCACTATAGTCTCCACTTTATTCTGTCCACTACAGTCTTTCCACTATAGTCTTTCCACTATAGTCTGTCCACTTTAGTCTTTCCACTATTCTCTGTCCACTTTAGTCTTTCCACTATAGTCTCCACTTTATCCTGTCCACTACAGTCTTTCCACTATAGTCTTTCCAATATAGTCTGTCCACTTTAGTCTTTCCACTTTAGTCTTTCCACTATAGTCTCCACTTTATTCTGTCCACTAAAGTCTTTCCACTATAGTCTTTCCACTATAGTCTGTCCACTTTAGTGTTTCCACTATTCTCTGTCCACTTTGTTCTTTCCACTATACTCTCCACTTTATTCTGTCCACTACAGTCTTTCCACTATAGTCTGTCCACTTTAGTCTTTCCACATTAGTCTTTCCATTTTAGTCTGTCCACTTAGGCTTTCCACTATAGTCTGTCCACTTTAGTCTTTCCACTATTCTCTGTCCTCTTTAGTCTTTCCACTATAGTCTCCACTTTATTCTGTCCACTACAGTCTTTCCACTATAGTCTGTCCACTTTTGTCTTTCCACTTTATTCCGTCCACTAGAGTCTTTCCACTTTAGTCTTTCCACTATTCTCTGTCCACTTTAGTCTTTCCACTTTCGTCTTTCCAAAATAGTCTCCATTTTATTCTGTCCACTACAGTCTCTCCACTATAGTCTTTCCACTATAGTCTGTCCACTTTAGTCTTTCCACTATTCCCTGTCCACTTTATTCTTTCCACTATACTCTCCACTTTATTCTGTCCACTACAGTCTTTCCACTACAGTCTTTCTACTATAGTCTTTCCACTATAGTCTGTCCACTTTAGTCTTTCCACTATAGTCTCCACTTTATCCACTACAGTCTTTCCACTATAATCTTTCCACTATAGTCTGTCCACTTTAGTCTTTCCACTAGTCTCTGTCCACTTTAGTCTTTCCACTATAGTCTCCACTTTATTCTGTCCACTACAGTCTTTCCACTATAGTCTGTCCACTTTAGTCTTTCCACTTTAGTTTTTCCACTTTAGTCTGTCCACTTTAGTCTTTCCACTTTAGTCTTTCCACTTTATTCTGTCCACTTCAGTGTGTACACTTTAGTCTGTCCACTGAGTCTTTCCACTTCAGTCTTTCCACTATAGTCTGTCCACTTTAGTCTTTCCACTTTATTTTTTCCACTATAGTCTCCACTTTATTATGTCCACTACAGTCTTTCCACTATAATCTTTCCACTATAGTCTGTCCACTTTAGTCTTTCCACTAGTCTCTGTCCACTTTTTTCTTTCCACTATAGTCTCCACTTTATTCTGTCCACTACAGTCTTTCCACTATAGTCTGTCCACTTTAGTCTTTCCACTTTAGTTTTTCTACTTTAGTCTGTCCACTTTAGTCTTTCCACTATAGTCTTTCCACTACAGTCTTTCCACTGTAGTCTTTCCACTATAGTCTGTCCACTTTAGTCTTTCCACTATAGTCTCCACTTTATTCTGTCCACGACAGTCTTTCCACTATAGTCTTTAGTGGAAAATAGTGGAAACTAAAGTGGAAAGACTAAAGTGGACAGACTATAGTGGAAAGACTATAGTGGAAAAACTGTAGTGGACAGAATAAAGTGGAGACTATAGTGGAAAGACTAAAGTGGACAGAGAATAGTGGAAAGACTAAAGTGGACAGAGAATAGTGGAAAGACTAAAGTGGACAGACTATAGTGGAAAGACTATAGTGGAGAGACTGCAGTGGACAGAATAAAGTGGAGACTATAGTGGAAAGACTAAAGTGGAAAGACTAAAGTGGACAGAGAATAGTGGAAAGACTAAAGTGGAAAGACTGTAGTGGACAGAATAAAGTGGAGACTATAGTGGAAAGACTAAAGTGGACAGAGAATAGTGGAAAGACTAAAGTGGACAGACTAAAATGGAAAGACTAAAGTGGAAAGACTAAAGTGGACAGACTATAGTGGAAACACTGTAGTGGACAGAATAAAGTTGAGATTATAGTGGAAAGAATAAAGAGGACAGAGAATAGTGGAAAGACTAAAGTGGACAGACTATAGTGGAAAGACTATAGTGGAGAGACTGTAGTGGACAGAATAAAGTTGAGACTATAGTGGAAAGACTAAGTGGAAATACTAAAGTGGACAGAGAATAGTGGAAAGACTAAAGTGGAAAGACTAAAGTGGACAGACTATAGTGGAAAGACTATAGTGGTAAGACTGTAGTGGACAGAATAAACTGGAGACTATAGTGGAAAGACTAAAGTGGACAGACTATAGTGGAAAGACTATAGTGGAAAGACTGTAGTGGACAGAATAAAGTGGAGACTATAGTGGAAAGACTAAAGTGGACAGAGAATAGTGGAAAGACTAAAGTGGACAGACTATATTGGAAAGACTATAGTGGAAAGACTTTAGTGGACGGAATAAAGGGGAGACTATAGTGGAAAGACTAAAGTGGAAAGACTAATGTGGACAGAGAATAGTGGAAAGACTAAAGTGGAAAGACTGTAGTGGACAGAATAAAGTGGAGACTATAGTGGATAGACTAAAGTGGAAAGACTAAAGTGGACAGACTATAGTGGAAATACTATAGTGGAAAGACTGTAGTGGACAGAATTAAATGCAAACTATAGTGGAAAGCCTGAAGTGGACAGAGAATAGTGGAAAGACTAAAGTTGACAGACTATAATGGAAAGACTATAGTGGAAAGACTTTAGTGGAAAGACTGTAGTGGACAGAATAAAGTGGAGACTATAGTGGAAAGACTAAAGTGGACAGAGAATAGTGGAAAGACTAAAGTGGACAGACTATAGTGGAAAGACTATAGTGGAAAAACTGTAGTGGACAGAATAAAGTGGAGACTATAGTGGAAAGACTAAAGTGGACAGAGAATAGTGGAAAGACTAAAGTGGAAAGAATGTAGTGGACAGAATAAAGTGGAGACTATAGTGGAAAGACTAAAGTGGACAGACTAAAGTGGAAAGACTAAAGTGGACAGACTATAGTGGAAAGACTATATTGGAAAGACTAAAGTGGACAGAGAATAGTGGAAAGACTAAAGTGGACAGACTGTAGTGGAAAGACTAAAGTTGACAGACTAAAGTGGAAAGACTAAAGTGGAAAGACTAAAGTGGACAGACTATAGTGGAATGACTGTAGTGGACAGAATAAAGTGGAAAGACTATAGTGGAAAAACTGTAGTGGACAGAATAAAGTGGAGACTATAGTGGAAAGACTAAAGTGGACAGAGAATAGTGGAAAGACTAAAGTGGACAGAGAATAGTGGAAAGACTAAAGTGGACAGACTATAGTGGAAAGACTATAGTGGAGAGACTGCAGTGGACAGAATAAAGTGGAGACTATAGTGGAAAGACTAAAGTGGAAAGACTAAAGTGGACAGAGAATAGTGGAAAGACTAAAGTGGAAAGACTGTAGTGGACAGAATAAAGTGGAGACTATAGTGGAAAGACTAAAGTGGACAGAGAATAGTGGAAAGACTAAAGTGGACAGACTAAAATGGAAAGACTAAAGTGGAAAGACTAAAGTGGACAGACTATAGTGGAAACACTGTAGTGGACAGAATAAAGTGGAGAGTATAGTGGAAAGAATAAAGAGGACAGAGAATAGTGGAAAGACTAAAGTGGACAGACTATAGTGGAAAGACTATAGTGGAGAGACTGTAGTGGACAGAATAAAGTTGAGACTATAGTGGAAAGACTAAAGTGGAAATACTAAAGTGGACAGAGAATAGTGGAAAGACTAAAGTGGAAAGACTAAAGTGGACAGACTATAGTGGAAAGACTGTAGTGGACAGAATAAAGTGGAGACTATAGTGGAAAGACTAAAGTGGAGAGAGAATATTGGAAAGACTAAAGTGGACAGACTATAGTGGAAAGACTGAAGTGGAAATACTCAGTGAACAGACTAAAGTGTACACACTGAAGTGGACAGAATAAAGTGGAAAGACGAAATTGGAAAGACTAAAGTGGACAGACTATAGTGGAAAGACTAAAGTGGACAGACTAAAGTGGAAAAACTAAAGTGGAAAGACTAAAGTGGACAGACTAAAATGGAAAGACTAAAGTGGACAGACTCTAGTGGAAAGACTGAAGTGGAAAGACTAAGTGGACAGACTAAAGTGGAAAGACTATAGTGGACAGACTATAGTGGAAAGACTAAAGTGGACAGACTAAAGTGGAAAGACTATAGTGGAAAGACTGTCGTGGACAGAATAAAGTGGAGACTATAGTGGAAAGACTAAAGTGGACAGACTATAGTGGAAAGACTACAGTGGAAAGACTGTAGTGGAAAGACTATAGTGGAAAGACTAAAGTGGACAGACTAAAGTGGAAAAACTAAAGTGGAAAGACTAAAGTGGACAGACTATAGTGGAAAGACTGTAGTGGACAGAATAAAGTGGAGACTATAGTGGAAAGACTAAAGTGGACAGAGACTAGTGGAAAGACTAAAGTGGACAGACTATAGTGGAAAGATTATAGTGGAAAGACTGTAGTGGACATAATAAAGTGGAGACTATAGTGGAAAAAATAAAGTGGAAAGACTAAAGTGGACAGACTATAGTGGAAAGACTGAAGTGGAAAGACTCAGTGGACAGACTAAAGTGTACACACTGAAGTGGACAGAATAAAGTGGAAAGACTAAAGTAGAAAGACTAAAGTGGACAGACTAAAGTGGAAAAACTAAAGTGGAAAGACTAAAGTGGACAGACTATAGTGGAAAGACTGTAGTGGACAGAATAAAGTGGAGACTATAGTGGAAAGACTAAAGTGGACAGACTATAGTGGAAAGACTATAGTGGAGAGACTGTAGTGGACAGAATAAAGTTGAGACTATAGTGGAAAGACTAAAGTGGAAATACTAAAGTGGACAGAGAATAGTGGAAAGGCTAAAGTGGAAAGACTAAAGTGGACAGACTATAGTGGAAAGACTGTAGTGGACAGAATAAAGTGGAGACTATAGTGGAAAGACTAAAGTGGAGAGAGAATAGTGGAAAGACTAAAGTGGACAGACTATAGTGGAAAGACTGAAGTGGAAAGACTCAGTGGACAGACTAAAGTGTACACACTGAAGTGGACAGAATAAAGTGGAAAGACGAAAGTGGAAAGACTAAAGTGGACAGACTATAGTGGAAAGACTAAAGTGGACAGACTAAAGTGGAAAAACTAAAGTGGAAAGACTAAAGTGGACAGACTAAAGTGGAAAGACTAAAGTGGACAGACTCTAGTGGAAAGACTGAAGTGGAAAGACTAAGTGGACAGACTAAAGCGGAAAGACTAAAGTGGAAAGACTATAGTGGACAGACTATAGTGGAAAGACTAAAGTGGACAGACTAAAGTGGAAAAACTATAGTGGAAAGACTGTCGTGGACAGAATAAAGTGGAGACTATAGTGGAAAGACTAAAGTGGACAGACTATAGTGGAAAGACTACAGTGGAAAGACTGTAATGGAAAGACTATAGTGGAAAGACTAAAGTGGACAGACTAAAGTGGAAAAACTAAAGTGGAAAGACTAAAGTGGACAGACTATAGTGGAAAGACTGTAGTGGACAGAATAAAGTGGAGACTATAGTGGAAAGAAAAAAGTGGACAGAGACTAGTGGAAAGACTAAAGTGGACAGACTATAGTGGAAAGATTATAGTGGAAAGACTGTAGTGGACATAATAAAGTGGAGACTATAGTGGAAAAAATAAAGTGGAAAGACTAAAGTGGACAGACTATGGTGGAAAGACTGAAGTGGAAAGACTCAGTGGACGGACTAAAGTGTACACACTGAAGTGGACAGAATAAAGTGGAAAGACTAAAGTGGAAAGACTAAAGTGGACAGACTAAAGTGGAAAAACTAAAGTGGAAAGACTAAAGTGGACAGACTATAGTGGACAGACTGTAGTGGACAGAATAAAGTGGAGACTATAGTGGAAAGACTAAAGTGGACAGAGACTAGTGGAAAGACTAAAGTGGACAGACTATAGTGGAAAGTTTATAGTGGAAAGACTGTAGTGGATAAAGTGGAGACTATAGTGGAAAGACTAAAGTGGACAGACTATAGTGGAAAGACTATAGTGGAAAGACTGTAGTGGAAAGACTGTAGTGGACAGAATAAAGTGGAGAGTATAGTGGAAAGAATAGAGTGGACAGGGAATAGTGGAAAGACTAAAGTGGACAGACTCTAGTGGACAGAATAAAGTGGAAAGACAAAAGTGGACAGACTATAGTGGAAAGACTGTAGTGGACAGAATAAAGTGGTCTTTCTATCTAGTCTTTCCACTATTCTCTGTCCACTTTAGTCTTTCCACTATAGTCTCCACTTTATTCTGTCCACTACAGTTTTTCCACTATAGTCTTTACACTATAGTCTGTCCACTTTAGTATTTCCACTATTCTCTGTCCACTTTAGTCTTTCCACTATAGTCTCCACTTTATTCTGTCCACTACAGTCTTTCCACTATATTCTTTCCACTATAGTCTGTCAACTTTAGTCTTTCCACTATTCTCTGTCCACCTTAGGTTTTCCACTATAGTCTCCATTTTATTCTGTCCTCTACAGTCTTTCCACTATAGTCTTTCCACTATAGTCTGTCCACTTTAGTCGTTCCACTTTAGTCTATCCACTATAGTCTGTCCACTTTAGTCTTTCCACTATTCTCTGTCCACTTTATTCTTTCCACTATACTCTCCACTTTATTCTGTCCACTACAGTGTTTCCACTATAGTCTTTCCACTATAGTCTTTCCACTTTAGTCTTTCCACTTTAGTCTATCCACTATAGTCTGTCCACTTTAGTCTTTCCACTATTCTCTGTCCACTTTATTCTTTCCACTATACTCTCCACTTTATTCTGTCCACTACAGTGTTTCCACTATAGTCTTTCCACTATAGTCTGTCCACTTCAGTCTTTCCACTATTCTCTGTCCACTTTATTCTTTCCACTATACTCTCCACTTTATTCTGTCCACTACAGTCTCTCCACTATAGTCTTTCCACTATAGTCTGTCCACTTTAGTCTTTCCACTATTCTCTGTCCACTTTATTCTTTCCACTATACTCTCCACTTTATTCTGTCCACTACAGTGTTTCCACTATAGTCTGTCCACTTTAGTCTTTCCACTTTAGTCTTTCCATTTCAGTCTGTCCACTTTAGTCTTTCCACTATAGTCTGTCCACTTTAGTCTTTCCACTATTCTCTGTCCACTTTAGTCTTTCCACTATAGTCTCCACTTTATTCTGTCCACTACAGTCTTTCCACTTTAGTCTTTCCACTATTCTCTGTCCACTTTAGTCTTTCCACTTTAGTCTTTCCACTATAGTCTCCACTTTATTCTGTCCACTAAAGTCTCTCCACTATAGTCTTTCCACTATAGTCTGTCCACTTTAGTCTTTCCACTATTCTCTGTCCACTTTATTCTTTCCACTATAGTCTTTCCACTTTATTCTGTCCACTACAGTCTTTCCACTATAGTCTGTCCACTTTAGTCTTTCCACTTTAGTCTTTCCACTTTAGTCTGTCCACTTTAGCCTTTCCACTATTCTCTGTCCACTTTAGTCTTTCCACTATAGTCTCCACTTTATTCTGCCCACTACAGTCTTTCCACTATGGTCTTTCCACTATAGTCTGTCCACTATGGTCTTTCCACTATAGTCTGTCCACTTTAGTCTTTCCACTTTAGTCTTTCCACTTTAGTCTGTCCACTTTAGTCTTTCCACTACAGTCTGTCCACTTTAGCCTTTCCACTATTCTCTGTCCACTTTAGTCTTTCCACTATAGTCTCCACTTTATTCTGTCCACTACATTCTTTCCACTTTAGTCTTTCCACTATTCTCTGTCCACTTTAGTCTTTCCACTATAGTCTCCACTTTATTCTGTCCACTACAGTTTTTCCACTATAGTCTTTACACTATAGTCTGTCCACTTTAGTATTTCCACTATTCTCTGTCCACTTTAGTCTTTCCACTATAGTCTCCACTTTATTCTGTCCACTACAGTCTTTCCACTATATTCTTTCCACTATAGTCTGTCAACTTTAGTCTTTCCACTATTCTCTGTCCACCTTAGGTTTTCCACTATAGTCTCCATTTTATTCTGTCCTCTACAGTCTTTCCACTATAGTCTTTCCACTATAGTCTGTCCACTTTAGTCTTTCCACTTTAGTCTATCCACTATAGTCTGTCCACTTTAGTCTTTCCACTATTCTCTGTCCACTTTAGTCTTTCCACTATAGTCTCCACTTTATTCTCTCCACTACAGTCTTTCCACTATAGTCATTCCACTTTATTCTGTCCACTACAGTCTTTCCACTATAGTCTGTCCACTTTTGTCTTTCCACTTTAGTCTTTCCACTTTAGTCTGTCCACTTTAGTCTTTCCGCTACAGTCTGTCCACTTTAGTCTTTCCACTATTCTCTGTCCACTTTAGTCTTTCCACTATAGTCTGTCCACTTTAGTCTTTCCACTATAGTCTTTCCACTTTAGTCTGTCCACTTAGTCTTTCCACTTAGTCTTTCCACTTTAGTTTTTCCACTTTAGTCTGTCCACTTCAGTCTTTCAATTATAGTCTGTCCACCTTAGTCTTTCCACTATAGTCTCCACTTTATTCTGTCCACTACATTCTTTCCACTTTAGTCTTTCCACTATTCTCTATCCACTTTAGTCTTTCCACTATAGTCTCCACTTTATTCTGTCCACTACAGTTTTTCCACTTTAGTCTTTCCACTATTCTCTGTCCACTTTAGTCTTTCCACTATAGTCTCCACTTTCTTCTGTCCACTACAGTCTTTCCACTATAGTCTTTCCACTATAGTCTTTCCACTATAGTCTGTCAACTTTAGTCTTTCCACTATTCTCTGTCCACTTTAGGCTTTCCACTATAGTTTCCATTTTATTCTGTCCACTACAGTCTTTCCACTATAGTCTTTCCACTATAGTCTGTCCACTTTAGTCTTTCCACTTTAGTCTATCCACTATAGTCTCCACTTTATTCTGTCCACTACAGTCTTTCCACTTTAGTCTTTCCACTATTCTCTGTCCACTTTAGTCTTTCCACTTTAGTCTTTCCACTATAGTCTCCACTTTATTCCGTCCACTAAAGTCTTTCCACTATAGTCTTTCCAATATAGTCTGTCCACTTTAGTCTTTCCACTATTCTCTGTCCACTTTAGTCTTTCCACTATAGTCTCCACTTTATTCTGTCCACTACTCTCTTTCCACTTTAGTCTTTCCACTATAGTCTTTCCACTTCAGTCTGTCCACTTTAGTCTTTCCACTATAGTCTGTCCACTTTAGTCTTTCCACTATAGTCTTTCCACTTTATTCTGTCCACTTAGTCTTTCCACTTCAGTCTTTCCACTATAGTCTGTCCACTTTAGTCTCTCCACTACAGTCTCCACATTATTCTGTCCACTACAGTCTTTCCACTGTAGTCTTTTCACTATAGTCTGTCCACTTTATTCTTTCCACTATTCTCTGTCCACTTTAGTCTTTCCACTATAGTCTACACTTTATTCTGTCCACTACAGTCTTTCCACTATAGTCTGTCCACTTTAGTCTTTCCACTTCAGTCTTTCCACTATAGTCTCCACTTTATTCTGTCCACTACAGTCTTTCCACTATAGTCTTTCCACTATAGTCTGTCCACTTTAGTCTTTCCACTATTCTCTGTCCACTTTAGTCTTTCCACTATAGTCTCCACTCTATCCTGTCCACTACAGTCTTTCCACTATAGTCTTTCCAATATAGTCTGTCCACTTTAGTCTTTCCACTTTAGTCTTTACACTTTATTCTGTCCACTTCAGTGTGTACACTTTAGTCTGTCCACCGAGTCTTTCCACTTCAGTCTTTCCACTATAGTCTGTCCACTTTAGTCTTTCCACTTTATTTTTTCCACTATAGTCTCCACTTTATTATGTCCACTACAGTCTTTCCACTATAATCTTTCCACTATAGTCTGTCCACTTTAGTCTTTCCACTAGTCTCTGTCCACTTTTTTCTTTCCACTATAGTCTCCACTTTATTCTGTCCACTACAGTCTTTCCACTATAGTCTGTCCACTTTAGTCTTTCCACTTTAGTTTTTCTACTTTAGTCTGTCCACTTTAGTCTTTCCACTATAGTCTTTCCACTACAGTCTTTCCACTGTAGTCTTTCCACTATAGTCTGTCCACTTTAGTCTTTCCACTATAGTCTCCACTTTATTCTGTCCACGACAGTCTTTCCACTATAGTCTTTAGTGGAAAATAGTGGAAACTAAAGTGGAAAGACTAAAGTGGACAGACTATAGTGGAAAGACTATAGTGGTAAGACTGTAGTGGACAGAATAAACTGGAGACTATAGTGGAAAGACTAAAGTGGACAGACTATAGTGGAAAGACTATAGTGGAAAGACTGTAGTGGACAGAATAAAGTGGAGACTATAGTGGAAAGACTAAAGTGGACAGACTATAGTGGAAAGACTATAGTGGAAAGACTGTAGTGGAAAGACTGTAGTGGACAGAATAAAGTGGAGAGTATAGTGGAAAGAATAGAGTGGACAGGGAATAGTGGAAAGACTAAAGTGGACAGACTATAGTGGAAAGACTATAGTGGAGAGACTGTAGTGGACAGAATAAAATGGAGACTATGGTGGAAAGACGAAAGTGGAAAGACTAAAGTGGACAGAGAATAGTGGAAAGACTAAAGTGGAAAGACTCTAGTGGACAGAATAAAGTGAAAAGACAAAAGTGGACAGACTATAGTGGAAAGACTGTAGTGGACAGAATAAAGTGGTCTTTCTATCTAGTCTTTCCACTATTCTCTGTCCACTTTAGTCTTTCCACTATAGTCTCCACTTTATTCTGTCCACTACAGTTTTTCCACTATAGTCTTTACACTATAGTCTGTCCACTTTAGTATTTCCACTATTCTCTGTCCACTTTAGTCTTTCCACTATAGTCTCCACTTTATTCTGTCCACTACAGTCTTTCCACTATATTCTTTCCACTATAGTCTGTCAACTTTAGTCTTTCCACTATTCTCTGTCCACCTTAGGTTTTCCACTATAGTCTCCATTTTATTCTGTCCTCTACAGTCTTTCCACTATAGTCTTTCCACTATAGTCTGTCCACTTTAGTCTTTCCACTTTAGTCTATCCACTATAGTCTGTCCACTTTAGTCTTTCCACTATTCTCTGTCCACTTTATTCTTTCCACTATACTCTCCACTTTATTCTGTCCACTACAGTGTTTCCACTATAGTCTTTCCACTATAGTCTTTCCACTTTAGTCTTTCCACTTTAGTCTATCCACTATAGTCTGTCCACTTTAGTCTTTCCACTATTTTCTGTCCACTTTATTCTTTCCACTATACTCTCCACTTTATTCTGTCCACTACAGTGTTTCCACTATAGTCTTTCCACTATAGTCTGTCCACTTTAGTCTTTCCACTATTCTCTGTCCACTTTATTCTTTCCACTATACTCTCCACTTTATTCTGTCCACTACAGTCTCTCCACTATAGTCTTTCCACTATAGTCTGTCCACTTTAGTCTTTCCACTATTCTCTGTCCACTTTATTCTTTCCACTATACTCTCCACTTTATTCTGTCCACTACAGTGTTTCCACTATAGTCTGTCCACTTTAGTCTTTCCACTTTAGTCTTTCCATTTCAGTCTGTCCACTTTAGTCTTTCCACTATAGTCTGTCCACTTTAGTCTTTCCACTATTCTCTGTCCACTTTAGTCTTTCCACTATAGTCTCCACTTTATTCTGTCCACTACAGTCTTTCCACTTTAGTCTTTCCACTATTCTCTGTCCACTTTAGTCTTTCCACTTTAGTCTTTCCACTATAGTCTCCACTTTATTCTGTCCACTAAAGTCTCTCCACTATAGTCTTTCCACTATAGTCTGTCCACTTTAGTCTTTCCACTATTCTCTGTCCACTTTATTCTTTCCACTATAGTCTTTCCACTTTATTCTGTCCACTACAGTCTTTCCACTATAGTCTGTCCACTTTAGTCTTTCCACTTTAGTCTTTCCACTTTAGTCTGTCCACTTTAGCCTTTCCACTATTCTCTGTCCACTTTAGTCTTTCCACTATAGTCTCCACTTTATTCTGCCCACTACAGTCTTTCCACTATGGTCTTTCCACTATAGTCTGTCCACTATGGTCTTTCCACTATAGTCTGTCCACTTTAGTCTTTCCACTTTAGTCTTTCCACTTTAGTCTGTCCACTTTAGTCTTTCCACTACAGTCTGTCCACTTTAGCCTTTCCACTATTCTCTGTCCACTTTAGTCTTTCCACTATAGTCTCCACTTTATTCTGTCCACTACATTCTTTCCACTTTAGTCTTTCCACTATTCTCTGTCCACTTTAGTCTTTCCACTATAGTCTCCACTTTATTCTGTCCACTACAGTTTTTCCACTATAGTCTTTACACTATAGTCTGTCCACTTTAGTATTTCCACTATTCTCTGTCCACTTTAGTCTTTCCACTATAGTCTCCACTTTATTCTGTCCACTACAGTCTTTCCACTATATTCTTTCCACTATAGTCTGTCAACTTTAGTCTTTCCACTATTCTCTGTCCACCTTAGGTTTTCCACTATAGTCTCCATTTTATTCTGTCCTCTACAGTCTTTCCACTATAGTCTTTCCACTATAGTCTGTCCACTTTAGTCTTTCCACTTTAGTCTATCCACTATAGTCTGTCCACTTTAGTCTTTCCACTATTCTCTGTCCACTTTAGTCTTTCCACTATAGTCTCCACTTTATTCTCTCCACTACAGTCTTTCCACTATAGTCTTTCCACTTTATTCTGTCCACTACAGTCTTTCCACTATAGTCTGTCCACTTTTGTCTTTCCACTTTAGTCTTTCCACTTTAGTCTGTCCACTTTAGTCTTTCCGCTACAGTCTGTCCACTTTAGTCTTTCCACTATTCTCTGTCCACTTTAGTCTTTCCACTATAGTCTGTCCACTTTAGTCTTTCCACTATAGTCTTTCCACTTTAGTCTGTCCACTTAGTCTTTCCACTTAGTCTTTCCACTTTAGTTTTTCCACTTTAGTCTGTCCACTTCAGTCTTTCAATTATAGTCTGTCCACCTTAGTCTTTCCACTATAGTCTCCACTTTATTCTGTCCACTACATTCTTTCCACTTTAGTCTTTCCACTATTCTCTATCCACTTTAGTCTTTCCACTATAGTCTCCACTTTATTCTGTCCACTACAGTTTTTCCACTTTAGCCTTTCCACTATTCTCTGTCCACTTTAGTCTTTCCACTATAGTCTCCACTTTCTTCTGTCCACTACAGTCTTTCCACTATAGTCTTTCCACTATAGTCTTTCCACTATAGTCTGTCAACTTTAGTCTTTCCACTATTCTCTGTCCACTTTAGGCTTTCCACTATAGTTTCCATTTTATTCTGTCCACTACAGTCTTTCCACTATAGTCTTTCCACTATAGTCTGTCCACTTTAGTCTTTCCACTTTAGTCTATCCACTATAGTCTCCACTTTATTCTGTCCACTACAGTCTTTCCACTTTAGTCTTTCCACTATTCTCTGTCCACTTTAGTCTTTCCACTTTAGTCTTTCCACTATAGTCTCCACTTTATTCCGTCCACTAAAGTCTTTCCACTATAGTCTTTCCAATATAGTCTGTCCACTTTAGTCTTTCCACTATTCTCTGTCCACTTTAGTCTTTCCACTATAGTCTCCACTTTATTCTGTCCACTACTCTCTTTCCACTTTAGTCTTTCCACTATAGTCTTTCCACTTCAGTCTGTCCACTTTAGTCTTTCCACTATAGTCTGTCCACTTTAGTCTTTCCACTATAGTCTTTCCACTTTATTCTGTCCACTTAGTCTTTCCACTATAGTCTGTCCACTTTAGTCTCTCCACTACAGTCTCCACATTATTCTGTCCACTACAGTCTTTCCACTGTAGTCTTTTCACTATAGTCTGTCCACTTTATTCTTTCCACTATTCTCTGTTCACTTTAGTCTTTCCACTATAGTCTACACTTTATTCTGTCCACTACAGTCTTTCCACTATAGTCTGTCCACTTTAGTCTTTCCACTTCAGTCTTTCCACTATAGTCTCCACTTTATTCTGTCCACTACAGTCTTTCCACTATAGTCTTTCCACTATAGTCTGTCCACTTTAGTCTTTCCACTATTCTCTGTCCACTTTAGTCTTTCCACTATAGTCTCCACTTTATCCTGTCCACTACAGTCTTTCCACTATAGTCTTTCCAATATAGTCTGTCCACTTTAGTCTTTCCACTTTAGTCTTTCCACTATAGTCTCCACTTTATTCTGTCCACTAAAGTCTCTCCACTATAGTCTTTCCACTATAGTCTGTCCACTTTAGTGTTTCCACTATTCTCTGTCCACTTTATTCTTTCCACTATACTCTCCACTTTATTCTGTCCACTACAGTCTTTCCACTATAGTCTGTCCACTTTAGTCTTTCCACATTAGTCTTTCCATTTTAGTCTGTCCACTTAGGCTTTCCACTATAGTCTGTCCACTTTAGTCTTTCCACTATTCTCTGTCCTCTTTAGTCTTTCCACTATAGTCTCCACTTTATTCTGTCCACTACAGTCTTTCCACTATAGTCTGTCCACTTTTGTCTTTCCACTTTATTCCGTCCACTAGAGTCTTTCCACTTTAGTCTTTCCACTATTCTCTGTCCACTTTAGTCTTTCCACTTTCGTCTTTCCAAAATAGTCTCCATTTTATTCTGTCCACTACAGTCTCTCCACTATAGTCTTTCCACTATAGTCTGTCCACTTTAGTCTTTCCACTATTCCCTGTCCACTTTATTCTTTCCACTATACTCTCCACTTTATTCTGTCCACTACAGTCTTTCCACTACAGTCTTTCCACTATAGTCTTTCCACTATAGTCTGTCCACTTTAGTCTTTCCACTATAGTCTCCACTTTATCCACTACAGTCTTTCCACTATAATCTTTCCACTATAGTCTGTCCACTTTAGTCTTTCCACTAGTCTCTGTCCACTTTAGTCTTTCCACTATAGTCTCCACTTTATTCTGTCCACTACAGTCTTTCCACTATAGTCTGTCCACTTTAGTCTTTCCACTTTAGTTTTTCCACTTTAGTCTGTCCACTTTAGTCTTTCCACTTTAGTCTTTCCACTTTATTCTGTCCACTTCAGTGTGTACACTTTAGTCTGTCCACTGAGTCTTTCCACTTCAGTCTTTCCACTATAGTCTGTCCACTTTAGTCTTTCCACTTTATTTTTTCCACTATAGTCTCCACTTTATTATGTCCACTACAGTCTTTCCACTATAATCTTTCCACTATAGTCTGTCCACTTTAGTCTTTCCACTAGTCTCTGTCCACTTTTTTCTTTCCACTATAGTCTCCACTTTATTCTGTCCACTACAGTCTTTCCACTATAGTCTGTCCACTTTAGTCTTTCCACTTTAGTTTTTCTACTTTAGTCTGTCCACTTTAGTCTTTCCACTATAGTCTTTCCACTACAGTCTTTCCACTGTAGTCTTTCCACTATAGTCTGTCCACTTTAGTCTTTCCACTATAGTCTCCACTTTATTCTGTCCACGACAGTCTTTCCACTATAGTCTTTAGTGGAAAATAGTGGAAACTAAAGTGGAAAGACTAAAGTGGACAGACTATAGTGGAAAGACTATAGTGGAAAAACTGTAGTGGACAGAATAAAGTGGAGACTATAGTGGAAAGACTAAAGTGGACAGAGAATAGTGGAAAGACTAAAGTGGACAGAGAATAGTGGAAAGACTAAAGTGGACAGACTATAGTGGAAAGACTATAGTGGAGAGACTGCAGTGGACAGAATAAAGTGGAGACTATAGTGGAAAGACTAAAGTGGAAAGACTAAAGTGGACAGAGAATAGTGGAAAGACTAAAGTGGAAAGACTGTAGTGGACAGAATAAAGTGGAGACTATAGTGGAAAGACTAAAGTGGACAGAGAATAGTGGAAAGACTAAAGTGGACAGACTAAAATGGAAAGACTAAAGTGGAAAGACTAAAGTGGACAGACTATAGTGGAAACACTGTAGTGGACAGAATAAAGTGGAGAGTATAGTGGAAAGAATAAAGAGGACAGAGAATAGTGGAAAGACTAAAGTGGACAGACTATAGTGGAAAGACTATAGTGGAGAGACTGTAGTGGACAGAATAAAGTTGAGACTATAGTGGAAAGACTAAGTGGAAATACTAAAGTGGACAGAGAATAGTGGAAAGACTAAAGTGGAAAGACTAAAGTGGACAGACTATAGTGGAAAGACTATAGTGGTAAGACTGTAGTGGACAGAATAAACTGGAGACTATAGTGGAAAGACTAAAGTGGACAGACTATAGTGGAAAGACTATAGTGGAAAGACTGTAGTGGACAGAATAAAGTGGAGACTATAGTGGAAAGACTAAAGTGGACAGAGAATAGTGGAAAGACTAAAGTGGACAGACTATATTGGAAAGACTATAGTGGAAAGACTTTAGTGGACGGAATAAAGGGGAGACTATAGTGGATAGACTAAAGTGGAAAGACTAAAGTGGACAGACTATAGTGGAAAGACTATAGTGGAAAGACTGTAGTGGACAGAATTAAATGGAAACTATAGTGGAAAGCCTGAAGTGGACAGAGAATAGTGGAAAGACTAAAGTTGACAGACTATAATGGAAAGACTATAGTGGAAAGACTATAGTGGAAAGACTGTAGTGGACAGAATAAAGTGGAGACTATAGTGGAAAGACTAAAGTGGACAGAGAATAGTGGAAAGACTAAAGTGGACAGACTATAGTGGAAAGACTATAGTGGAAAAACTGTAGTGGACAGAATAAAGTGGAGACTATAGTGGAAAGACTAAAGTGGACAGAGAATAGTGGAAAGACTAAAGTGGAAAGAATGTAGTGGACAGAATAAAGTGGAGACTATAGTGGAAAGACTAAAGTGGACAGACTAAAGTGGAAAGACTAAAGTGGACAGACTATAGTGGAAAGACTATATTGGAAAGACTAAAGTGGACAGAGAATAGTGGAAAGACTAAAGTGGACAGACTGTAGTGGAAAGACTAAAGTTGACAGACTAAAGTGGAAAGACTAAAGTGGAAAGACTAAAGTGGACAGACTATAGTGGAATGACTGTAGTGGACAGAATAAAGTGGAAAGACTATAGTGGAAAAACTGTAGTGGACAGAATAAAGTGGAGACTATAGTGGAAAGACTAAAGTGGACAGAGAATAGTGGAAAGACTAAAGTGGACAGAGAATAGTGGAAAGACTAAAGTGGACAGACTATAGTGGAAAGACTATAGTGGAGAGACTGCAGTGGACAGAATAAAGTGGAGACTATAGTGGAAAGACTAAAGTGGAAAGACTAAAGTGGACAGAGAATAGTGGAAAGACTAAAGTGGAAAGACTGTAGTGGACAGAATAAAGTGGAGACTATAGTGGAAAGACTAAAGTGGACAGAGAATAGTGGAAAGACTAAAGTGGACAGACTAAAATGGAAAGACTAAAGTGGAAAGACTAAAGTGGACAGACTATAGTGGAAACACTGTAGTGGACAGAATAAAGTGGAGAGTATAGTGGAAAGAATAAAGAGGACAGAGAATAGTGGAAAGACTAAAGTGGACAGACTATAGTGGAAAGACTATAGTGGAGAGACTGTAGTGGACAGAATAAAGTTGAGACTATAGTGGAAAGACTAAGTGGAAATACTAAAGTGGACAGAGAATAGTGGAAAGACTAAAGTGGAAAGACTAAAGTGGACAGACTATAGTGGAAAGACTATAGTGGTAAGACTGTAGTGGACAGAATAAATTGGAGACTATAGTGGAAAGACTAAAGTGGAAAGACTAAAGTGGACAGACTATAGTGGAATGACTGTAGTGGACAGAATAAAGTGGAGAGTATAGTGGAAAGAATAAAGTGGACAGAGAATAGTGGAAAGACTAAAGTGGACAGACTATAGCGGAAAGACTAT
>JAUPMV010000152.1:0-88842 GCA_030848855.1 Branchinecta sandiegonensis
AGAGTATAGTGGAAAGAATAAAGTGGATAGAGAATAGTGGAAAGACTAAAGTGGACAGACTATAGTGGAAAGACTATAGTGGAGAGACTGTAGTGGAGAGAATAAAGTGGAGACTATAGTGGAAAGACTAAAGTGGACAGAGAATAGTGGAAAGACTAAAGTGGACAGACTATAGTGGAAAGACTAAAGTGGAAAGACTAAAGTGGACAGACTATAGTGGAAAGACTATAGTGGAAAGACTGTAGTGGACAGAATAAAGTGGAGACTATAGTGGAAAGACTAAAGGGGACAGAGAATAGTGGAAAGACTAAAGTGGACAGACTATAGTGGAAAGACTATAGTGGAAAGACTGTAGTGGACAGAATAAAGTGGAGACTATAGTGGAAAGACTAAAGTGGAAAGATTAAAGTGGACAGACTATAGTGGAAAGACTGTAGTGGACAGAATAAAGTGTAGACTATAGTGGACAGAGAATAGTGGAAAGAATAAAGTGGACAGACTATAGTGGAAAGACTGAAGTGGAAAGACTAAGTGGACAGACTAAAGTGGAAAGACTATAGTGGAAAGACTAAAGTGGACAGACTATAGTGGAAAGACTAAAGTGGACAGACTGAAGTGGAAAGACTATAGTGGAAAGACTAAAGTGGAAAGAATGTAGTGGACAGAATAAAGAGGAGAGTATAGTGGAAAGAATAAAGTGGACAGAGAATAGTGGAAAGACTAAAGTGGACAGACTATAGTGGAAAGACTGAAGTGGAAAGACTAAAGTGGACAGACTATAGTGGAAAGACTGAAGTGGACAGACTATAGTGGAAAGACTATAGTGGAGAGACTGTAGTGGACAGAATAAAGTGGAGACTATAGTGGAAAGACTAAAGTGGAAAGACTAAAGTGGACAGACTATAGTGGAAATACTGTAGTGGAAAGACTAAATTGGACAGACTAAAGTGGAAAGACTAAAGTGGAAAGACTATAGTGGAAAGACTAAAGTGGACAGACTAAAGTGGAAAGACTAAAGTGGAAAGACTAAAGTGGACAGACTATAGTGGAAAGACTAAAGTGGACAGACTATAGTGGAAAGACTGTAGTGGACAGAATAAAGTGGAGAGTATAGTGGAAAGAATAAAGTGGACAGAGAATAGTGGAAAGACTAAAGTGGAGACTATAGTGGAAAGACTAAAGTGGACAGACTATAGTGGAAAGACTAAAGTGGACAGACTATAGTGGAAATACTGTAGTGGAAAGACTAAAGTTGACAGACTAAAGTGGAAAGACTAAAGTGGAAAGACTATAGTGGAAAGACTAAAGTGGACAGACTAAAGTGGAAAGACTAAAGTGGAAAGACTAAAGTGGACAGACTATAGTGGAAAGACTAAAGTGGACAGACTATAGTGGAAAGACTGTAGTGGACAGAATAAAGTGGAGAGTATAGTGGAAAGAATAAAGTGGACAGAGAATAGTGGAAAGACTAAAGTGGACAGACTATAGTGGAAAAACTATAGTGGAGAGACTATAGTGGACAGAATAAAGTGGAGACTATAGTGGAAAGACTAAAGTGGAAAGACTAAAGTGGACAGACTATAGTGGAAAGACTATAGTGGAAAGACTGTAGTGGACAGAATAAAGTGGAGACTATAGTGGAAAGACTAAAGTGGACAGAGAATAGTGGAAAGACTAAAATGGACAGACTGTAGTGGAAAGACTAAAGTGGAAAGACTAAAGTGGATAGACTATAGTGGAAATACTGTAGTGGAAAGACTAAAGTGGACAGACTAAAGTGGAAAGACTAAAGTGGAAAGACTAAAGTGGACAGACTATAGTGGAAAGACTAAAGTGGACAGACTATAGTGGAAAGACTGTAGTGGACAGAATAAAGTGGAGAGTATAGTGGAAAGAATAAAGTGGACAGAGAATAGTGGAAAGACTAAAGTGGACAGACTATAGTGGAAAAACTATAGTGGACAGACTATAGTGGACAGAATAAAGTGGAGACTATAGTGGAAAGACTAAAGTGGAAAGACTAAAGTGGACAGACTATAGTGGAAAGACTATAGTGGAAAGACTGTAGTGGACAGAATAAAGTGGAGACTATAGTGGAAAGACTAAAGTGGACAGAGAATAGTGGAAAGACTAAAGTGGACAGACTATAGTGGAAAGACTAAAGTGGACAGACTGAAGTGGACAGACTATAGTGGAAATACTGTAGTGGACAGAATAAAGTGGAGAGTATAGTGGAAAGAATAAAGTGGACAGAGAATAGTGGAAAGACTAAAGTGGACAGACTATAGTGGAAAGACTATAGTGGAGAGACTGTAGTGGACAGAATAAAGTGGAGACTATAGTGGAAAGACTAAAGTGGACAGAGAATAGTGGAAAGACTAAAGTGGACAGACTATAGTGGAAAGACTAAAGTGGACAGACTGAAGTGGACAGACTATAGTGGAAATACTGTAGTGGACAGAATAAAGTGGAGAGTATAGTGGAAATAATAAAGTGGACAGAGAATAGTGGAAAGACTATAGTGGAAAGACTAAAGTGGACAGACTAAAGTGGAAAGACTAAAGTGGAAAGACTAAAGTGGACAGACTATAGTGGAAAGACTAAAGTGGACAGACTATAGTGGAAAGACTGTAGTGGACAGAATAAAGTGGAGAGTATAGTGGAAAGAATAAAGTGGACAGAGAATAGTGGAAAGACTAAAGTGGACAGACTATAGTGGAAAAACTATAGTGGAGAGACTATAGTGGACAGAATAAAGTGGAGACTATAGTGGAAAGACTGAAGTGGAAAGACTAAAGTGGACAGACTATAGTGGAAAGACTATAGTGGAAAGACTGTAGTGGACAGAATAAAGTGGAGACTATAGTGGAAAGACTAAAGTGGACAGAGAATAGTGGAAAGACTAAAGTGGACAGACTATAGTGGAAAGACTAAAGTGGACAGACTGAAGTGGACAGACTATAGTGGAAATACTTTAGTGGACAGAATAAAGTGGAGAGTATAGTGGAAAGAATAAAGTGGACAGAGAATAGTGGAAAGACTAAAGTGGACAGACTATAGTGGAAAGACTATAGTGGAGAGACTGTAGTGGACAGAATAAAGTGGAGACTATAGTGGAAAGACTAAAGTGGACAGAGAATAGTGGAAAGACTAAAGTGGACAGACTATAGTGGAAAGACTAAAGTGGAAAGACTAAAGTGGAAAGACTAAAGTGGAAAGACTAAAGTGGACAGACTATAGTGGAAAGACTGTAGTGGACAGAATAAAGTGGAGAGTATAGTGGAAAGAATAAAGTGGACAGAGAATAGTGGAAAGACTAAAGTGGACAGACTATAGTGGAAAGACTATAGTGGAGAGACTATAGTGGACAGAATAAAGTGGAGACTATAGTGGAAAGACTAAAGTGGAAAGACTAAAGTGGACAGAGAATAGTGGAAAGACTAAAGTGGACGGAATAAAGAGGAAAGACTATAGTGGAAAGACTGTAGTGGACAGAATAAAGTGTAGACTATAGTGGAAAGACTAAAGTGGACAGAAAATAGTGGAAAGACTAAAGTGGACAGACTATAGTGGAAAGACCAAAGTGGACAGAGAATAGTGGAAAGACTAAAGTGGACAGACTATATTGGAAAGACTATAGTGGAAAGACTTTAGTGGACGGATTTAAGTGGAGACTATAGTGGAAAGACTAAAGTGGAAAGACTAAAGTGGAGACTATAGTGGAAAGACTAAAGTGGAAAGACTAAAGTGGACAGAGTATAGTGGAAAGACTAAAGTGGAAAGACTGTAGTGGACAGAATAAAGTGGAGACTATAGTGGATAGACTAAAGTGGAAAGACTAAAGTGGACAGACTATAGTGGAAAGACTATAGTGGAAAGACTGTAGTGGACAGAATAAAATGGAGACTATAGTGGAAAGCCTAAAGTGGACAGAGAATAGTGGAAAGACTAAAGTTGACAGACTATAGTGGAAAGACTACAGTGGAAAGACTATAGTGGAAAGACTGTAGTGGACAGAATAAAGTGGAGACTATAGTGGAAAGACTAAAGTGGACAGAGAATAGTGGAAAGACAAAAGTGGACAGACTATAGTGGAAAGACTATAGTGGAAAAACTGTAGTGGACAGAATAAAGTGGAGACTATAGTGGAAAGACTAAAGTGGACAGAGAATAGTGGAAAGACTAAAGTGGAAAGAATGTAGTGGACAGAATAAAGTGGAGACTATAGTGGAAAGACTAAAGTGTACAGACTAAAGTGGAAAGACTAAAGTGGAAAGACTAAAGTGGACAGACTATAGTGGAAAGACTGTAGTGGACAGAATAAAGTGGAGAGTATAGTGGAAAGAATAAAGTGGACAGAGAATAGTGGAAAGACTAAAGTGGACAGACTATAGTGGAAAAACTATAGTGGAGAGACTATAGTGGACAGAATAAAGTAGAGACTATAGTGGAAAGACTAAAGTGGAAAGACTAAAGTGGACAGACTATAGTGGAAAGACTATAGTGGAAAGACTGTAGTGGACAGAATAAAGTGGAGACTATAGTGGAAAGACTAAAGTGGACAGAGAATAGTGGAAAGACTAAAGTGGACAGACTATAGTGGAAAGACTAAAGTGGACAGACTGAAGTGGACAGACTATAATGGAAATACTGTAGTGGACAGAATAAAGTGGAGAGTATAGTGGAAAGAGTAAAGTGGATAGAGAATAGTGGAAAGACTAAAGTGGACAGACTATAGTGGAAAGATTATAGTGGAGAGACTGTAGTGGAAAGAATAAAGTGGAGACTATAGTGGAAAGACTAAAGGGGACAGAGAATAGTGGAAAGACTAAAGTGGACAGACTATAGTGGAAAGACTAAAGTGGAAAGACTAAAGTGGACAGACTATAGTGGAAAGACTATAGTGGAAAGACTGTAGTGGACAGAATAAAGTGGAGACTATAGTGGAAAGACTAAAGTGGACAGAGAATAGTGGAAAGACTAAAGTGGACAGACTATAGTGGAAAGACTATAGTGGAAATACTGTAGTGGAAAGACTAAAGTGGACAGACTAAAGTGGAAAGACTAAAGTGGAAAGACTATAGTGGAAAGACTAAAGTGGACAGACTAAAGTGGAAAGACTAAAGTGGAAAGACTAAAGTGGACAGACTATAGTGGAAAGACTAAAGTGGACAGACTATAGTGGAAAGACTGTAGTGGACAGAATAAAGTGGAGAGTATAGTGGAAAGAATAAAGTGGACAGAGAATAGTGGAAAGACTAAAGTGGAGACTATAGTGGAAAGACTAAAGTGGACAGACTATAGTGGAAAGACTGAAGTGGACAGACTATAGTGGAAAGACTATAGTGGAGAGACTGTAGTGGACAGAATAAAGTGGAGACTATAGTGGAAAGACTAAAGTGGACAGAGAATAGTGGAAAGACTAAAGTGGAAAGACTAAAGTGGACAGACTATAGTGGAAATACTTTAGTGGAAAGACTAAAGTGGACAGACTAAAGTGGAAAGACTAAAATGGAAAGACTATAGTGGAAAGACTAAAGTGGACAGACTAAAGTGGAAAGACTAAAGTGGAAAGACTAAAGTGGACAGACTATAGTGGAAAGACTAAAGTGGACAGACTATAGTGGAAAGACTGTAGTGGACAGAATAAAGTGGAGACTTTAGTGGAAAGACTAAAGTGGACAGACTATAGTGGAAAGACTGAAGTGGACAGACTATAGTGGAAAGAATATAGTGGAGAGACTGTAGTGGACAGAATAAAGTGGAGACTATAGTGGAAAGACTAAAGTGGAAAGACTAAAGTGGACAGACTATAGTGGAAATACTGTAGTGGAAAGACTAAAGTGGACAGACTAAAGTGGAAAAACAAAAGTGGAAAGACTATAGTGGAAAGACTAAAGTGGACAGACTAAAGTGGAAAGACTAAAGTGGAAAGACTAAAGTGGACAGACTATAGTGGAAAGACTAAAGTGGACAGACTATAGTGGAAAGACTGTAGTGGACAGAATAAAGTGGAGAGTATAGTGGAAAGAATACAGTGGACAGAGAATAGTGGAAAGACTAAAGTGGACAGACTATAGTGGAAAAACTATAGTGGAGAGACTATAGTGGACAGAATAAAGTGGAGACTATAGTGGAAAGACTAAAGTGGAAAGACTAAAGTGGACAGACTATAGTGGAAAGACTATAGTGGAAAGACTGTAGTGGACAGAATAAAGTGGAGACTATAGTGGAAAGACTAAAGTGGACAGAGAATAGTGGAAAGACTAAAATGGACAGACTATAGTGGAAAGACTAAAGTGGAAAGACTAAAGTGGACAGACTATAGTGGAAATACTGTAGTGGAAAGACTAAAGTGGACAGACTAAAGTGGAAAGACTATAGTGGAAAGACTGTAGTGGACAGAATAAAGTGGAGAATATAGTGGAAAGAATAAAGTGGACAGAGAATAGTGGAAAGACTAAAGTGGACAGACTATAGTGGAAAAACTATAGTGGAGAGACTATAGTGGACAGAATAAAGTGGAGACTATAGTGGAAAGACTAAAGTGGAAAGACTATAGTGGAAAGACTAAAGTGGAAAGAATGTAGTGGACAGAATAAAGAGGAGAGTATAGTGGAAAGAATAAAGTGGACAGAGAATAGTGGAAAGACTAAAGTGGACAGACTATAGTGGAAAGACTGAACTGGAAAGACTAAAGTGGACAGACTATAGAGGAAAGACTGAAGTGGACAGACTATAGTGGAAAGACTATAGTGGAGAGACTGTAGTGGACAGAATAAAGTGGAGACTATAGTGGAAAGACTAAAGTGGAAAGACTAAAGTGGACAGACTATAGTGGAAATACTGTAGTGGAAAGACTAAAGTGGACAGACTAAAGTGGAAAGACTAAAGTGGAAAGACTATAGTGGAAAGACTAAAGTGGACAGACTAAAGTGGAAAGACTAAAGTGGAAAGACTAAAGTGGACAGACTATAGTGGAAAGACTAAAGTGGACAGACTATAGTGGAAAGACTGTAGTGGACAGAATAAAGTGGAGAGTATAGTGGAAAGAATAAAGTGGACAGAGAATAGTGGAAAGACTAAAGTGGACAGACTATAGTGGAAAAACTATAGTGGAGAGACTGTAGTGGACAGAGTAAAGTGGAGACTATAGTGGAAAGACTAAAGTGGAAAGACTAAAGTGGACAGACTATAGTGGAAAGACTATAGTGGAAAGACTGTAGTGGACAGAATAAAGTGGAGACTATAGTGGAAAGACTAAAGTGGACAGAGAATAGTGGAAAGACTAAAATGGACAGACTGTAGTGGAAAGACTAAAGTGGAAAGACTAAAGTGGACAGACTATAGTGGAAATACTGTAGTGGAAAGACTAAAGTGGACAGACTAAAGTGGAAAGACTAAAGTGGAAAGACTAAAGTGGACAGACTATAGTGGAAAGACTAAAGTGGACAGACTATAGTGGAAAGACTGTAGTGGACAGAATAAAGTGGAGAGTATAGTGGAAAGAATAAAGTGGACAGAGAATAGTGGAAAGACTAAAGTGGACAGACTATAGTGGAAAAACTATAGTGGACAGACTATAGTGGACAGAATAAAGTGGAGACTATAGTGGAAAGACTAAAGTGGAAAGACTAAAGTGGACAGACTATAGTGGAAAGACTATAGTGGAAAGACTGTAGTGGACAGAATAAAGTGGAGACTATAGTGGAAAGACTAAAGTGGACAGAGAATAGTGGAAAGACTAAAGTGGACAGACTATAGTGGAAAGACTAAAGTGGACAGATTGAAGTGGACAGACTATAGTGGAAATACTGTAGTGGACAGAATAAAGTGGAGAGTATAGTGGAAAGAATAAAGTGGACAGAGAATAGTGGAAAGACTAAAGTGGACAGACTATAGTGGAAAGACTATAGTGGAGAGACTGTAGTGGACAGAAGAAAGTGGAGACTATAGTGGAAAGACTAAAGTGGACAGAGAATAGTGGAAAGACTAAAGTGGACAGACTATAGTGGAAAGACTAAAGTGGACAGACTCAAGTGGACAGACTATAGTGGAAATACTGTAGTGGACAGAATAAAGTGGAGAGTATAGTGGAAAGAATAAAGTGGACAGAGAATAGTGGAAAGACTATAGTGGAAAGACTAAAGTGGACAGACTAAAGTGGAAAGACTAAAGTGGAAAGACTAAAGTGGACAGACTATAGTGGAAAGACTAAAGTGGACAGACTATAGTGGAAAGACTGTAGTGGACAGAATAAAGTGGAGAGTATAGTGGAAAGAATAAAGTGGACAGAGAATAGTGGAAAGACTAAAGTGGACAGACTATAGTGGAAAAACTATAGTGGAGAGACTATAGTGGACAGAATAAAGTGGAGACTATAGTGGAAAGACTAAAGTGGAAAGACTAAAGTGGACAGACTATAGTGGAAAGACTATAGTGGAAAGACTGTAGTGGACAGAATAAAGTGGAGACTATAGTGGAAAGACTAAAGTGGACAGAGAATAGTGGAAAGACTAAAGTGGACAGACTATAGTGGAAAGACTAAAGTGGACAGACTGAAGTGGACAGACTATAGTGGAAATACTGTAGTGGACAGAATAAAGTGGAGAGTATAGTGGAAAGAATAAAGTGGACAGAGAATAGTGGAAAGACTAAAGTGGACAGACTATAGTGGAAAGACTATAGTGGAGAGACTGTAGTGGACAGAATAAAGTGGAGACTATAGTGGAAAGACTAAAGTGGACAGAGAATAGTGGAAAGACTAAAGTGGACAGACTATAGTGGAAAGACTAAAGTGGACAGACTATAGTGGAAAGACTAAAGTGGAAAGACTAAAGTGGAAAGACTAAAGTGGAAAGACTAAAGTGGACAGACTATAGTGGAAAGACTGTAGTGGACAGAATAAAGTGGAAAGTATAGTGGAAAGAATAAAGTGGACAGAGAATAGTGGAAAGACTAAAGTGGACAGACTATAGTGGAAAGACTATAGTGGAGAGACTATAGTGGACAGAATAAAGTGGAGACTATAGTGGAAAGACTAAAGTGGAAAGACTAAAGTGGACAGAGAATAGTGGAAAGACTAAAGTGGACGGAATAAAGAGGAAAGACTATAGTGGAAAGACTGTAGTGGACAGAATAAAGTGTAGACTATAGTGGAAAGACTAAAGTGGACAGAAAATAGTGGAAAGACTAAACGGCCCTCCAAAGGTAAAAGTACGTATATGCACAATTTTTCACTTCTCGACTTAATGCCACCACCATACTAAAAAAAATGTGCTGAATCGAATGGTATATGTAAGAAGGCTCTAGTCCAAATATTAACGGAAATAGCATATGGATAAAGTACGTATCTGAAAAATTTCTGGGCGCATCCAAAGGTAAAAGTACGTATCTGTGTAGATACGTACTTTCACCCTTGGTACGTACTTTTGCCTTTGGCCGGCACATTAAAATGAGAAAGGAAACCAAAGGTCAAAGTACGTATATGTCATGATTCAGCACAATCATCATTGTTTGTTTACCAGAGCAGAGCTGAACAACCAGCAACTCTGAGCTATTAAAGAGTATTGGCATAGAATATCAAGAGGCTTTCTAAATTTACAGAGAGCGTTGGTTATACAAAAGGAAAGAGATTTAAGGTAAGAAAATTTTGCTTCATGCTATTTTGGAACCTTTTCTCCAAGTAGGCCTAAACCCTCTGGTAAAACCCCATCTGTACTACCAGGTAGGTACAACAGACCCGCTACAACCAGTTTACACAGCTAGCTATGTAGCTGTCGAATTAGTACAGGAGAGCAGCGTCATACCAAATTACCAACCAACCACCTAAAGCCATTTTTTTAGTATTGCCTACAAACATGACTTACCTTTGAAATAAAATAAAAAACAAGGGATGCATCAAAATAACCCCTAGAACCTTCTCTGTCATCTGAGATAATCAGGGATTAGTTTGGTCAACTATTACAACATTGAGAAAAAATTGAGGGCCTCTAAATATTGCTTACCTTAGAAACAAAAAAAATGTATCAAAATAGCCCTAGAACCCCCTCTTTCATCTGAGATAATCAAGGTTGATAACAAGTTCTTAGAATTCCAATTTTTCAGGACATTGGCATGTCAAGCAAGTACAAATGAGGCATCAACTTCAAATACCGACTTGCCATCTTCCAGTGAAGAGCAACGAGGAGCTAGTTCCTGTTCCCCCCCAGAAATCATCCAGATAAATCAAACAACAGACATATCACCCAATTTTTCTGGACATTCTCGATCAAGGGACACCACTGATGGAGAAGCTAAAACTAAGGCACAGTTAAAACACTTTGCTGATGAAGAATTCGAAAAAGAAGATTTAAGTAGAGGTGATAGTGATGAGTCTGATATTGACTGGGAGGACGTTGAAGGGACATTTGGGTCTTCTGATGATGAAAGGCAGACAACTTTGAAGAAGAGGAGAAAGCTCTTTACAGATTTAGTTCCTCTTTCGGTCAGTAATGATCTTACATCAGATCATCCAGAGTACAATCTGATCCATTTTCCTACCGATCCTTTCCTGCCCTTGGAAGATTCGGCTTCGGATGCAGCAGCTTATGAGACCCAAGATGACCAGCTAAATTTGGACAATCAACCATCTAATGAAAGCAACAATGCTGTTTGTGAACCTGATTCCTCAGACCATGTCATGTGTGTAATTGACGCTGTAGCAGCAAGGTCTGTGGGACAAGATAGAGAAAATAGACGTGAAGAAAATGGTGGAGGAGAAGGAAGGTCTATTGTTGACCTTACTCCAAAACGAGTTCGCTCAGAAAAAGATAAATTTGAAAGAGATGTTAAGAAGTATCCATTTCCTGACGAACCTGGCTGTAAATCTAACAAATGTACAAACTCATGTTTGAAGTTTTCCAGTGTAGAATTCAGGAAAATTTATGACACATGTTGGAGCAAAGAATATAAATCAAGACAAATGTGGCTCGCTTCTTTGCTGACATTCCTACCAGTTAAAAGAAGGACTATTGCCCCAGAAGCTGCGTGTAGAAAAAAAACTACAGTTAGGTACAGCCTTCCCAGAAATTCGAATGACGACCCCACACTTACCCCAAAAGTTGAAAACTTGCCAGTTTGCAAGTCTACATTCCTTGGTTGTCTAGGATTAGGCAAGAATGACAGAGTGATTTTTACAATCAAGTCAAAAATTGAAAGGGATGCTCTTGGGAATGAGCTCAAGGACGGAAGGGGCCATAAAGTGGCAGGGCCACCAAACAAAGTTGATCGAAGCCTTGTGATGCAGCACATTGAAAGCTTTCAGCCAGCAATTCCACACTATCGTCGAGCTCACGCTCCAAATGTTCGGTACCTTTCTCGTGATTTGAGCTACAAATCTATGGCAGAAGACTTTAATGAAAAATATCCAGCAAATAAAATCTGTGATGAGACATATAGGAAGATTCTTAATGGTATGAAAGTATCATTGTGCATGCCCCAAAGTGACAGCTGTGACATTTGCACACTATTAAAAGAGAAAGTAGGGGCTGCGAGAACTCCTGGTACAAATGGTGAGGCAACCGAGAAAGAGACTGAACTGTACAGAAAGCACAGAGATCTTGTTGAACAGGTTTCAAAAGCATTTTCTGAAGATAAGCAGAAATACGAAAAAGATTCAACTACCATGTTGTTCACCGTGGACCTACAAAAAGTGTTATTGCTTCCCATCATGCACAGCAGAAAGGAGGCCTTTTTTCTATCAAGACTCGTGTGTTTTAATGAGACGTTTGCCCCCGTTAAGGCCACCCAACAAAACCAGAACCTTTGCGTTGTTTGGAACGAATCTCGACAAGGACGTGATGCACCTGATATAGGTAGTGCCTTCCACAAGGTCTTAAAGATGAATAGGGATATCTTGCACTTCATTTTTTATACTGACAATTGCTGTGCCCAGAACAAAAATTGGACAATTTTTAGTGAATTTGTACTGATAGTCAACAGTGAAGGAGGACCTGAAACGATTCGTATCAAGTATCTAGTGAAAGGCCATACGCACATGGGGGCTGACTCCATACACGGATCGATTGAGTCTCGAATTCGAAAAAGGGATGTTCTTGACTTTGAGGATTTGTGCAACACCATAGAAAAAAGTAGAAAATTCACGAAAGCCGTGAAAATGGACATAGAAGACTTTTGCCAGTGGAAAAGCTTAAAAGCTCCTGGCATCGTCATGAAGAACTTGGGCGTGACCATTGATGAGTTCAGTGAGGTCTGTTTTAAGAAGGGAAAAACAGAACTGTTCTATAAAACTAGCCCTGAGGGTGAAGAAAAGAGTCTAAGTTTTGTGCCAAAAAAGCTGGTTAGTACAATCAAAGAGGCAAAGTATCCTTTGCCAGATCCGATTCTTGGCGCAAGGGGGGTAAAGCCAGAAAAGAAAAAGGCCATCTTGGAAAAACTTGTACCTTTTATGAATGAGAATCGCCGTACATTTTGGCGCACTATGCCTTCATCAACAGCTTCTGTCGATTTGCTGAAGCACGGCTGTGTTTCTTAGCTGCCTGCAGTATTTCAGTGATTTCTTTTTATTTTTTTTATTTTTTAACTTCTAATTATTTGAATAAAAAAATGACTTGTTGTACATGCTTCATACGTGGTTTTACCTTCGGTATACGTCATAGATACGGGGTTTTGGGCAGAGTAAAAGTGCGTTTTATGTTTTATACAGACTTTTACCTTTGGGACTTCGTTCGAATTCGAGTCTCGAGTCAAAGGTAAAAGTACGTATATGTCATATACGCACTTTTACCTTTTGAGAGCGCCTCTTTATATGAGTAACGGTCCAATGGTAAAAGTACGTATATGTCATATACGCACTTTTACCTTTTGAGAGCGCCTCTTTATATGAGTAACGGTCCAATGGTAAAAGTACGTATCTACTGTTTCAGGCTTCGGGGCAGTAATAATAGAAAATTTTACTTAAAAATATGAAATCCCCATATTTGTTTACCTATTTAACTAATTTCCAGAATTAGCCAGTGTCCAGTTTCACCGTAAACCGTATTTGAAGCTCTCAAAAGTACTCAAACTTTGAGCCGTGATTTATCGAAATAATGAAAAGTGTAGATACGTACTTTTACCTTTGGAGGGCCGTAAAGTGGACAGACTATAGTGGAAAGACTAAAGTGGACAGAGAATAGTGGAAAGACTAAAGTGGACAGACTATATTGGAAAGACTATAGTGGAAAGACTTTAGTGGACGGATTTAAGTGGGGACTATAGTGGAAAGACTAAAGTGGAAAGACTAAAGTGGAGACTATAGTGGAAAGACTAAAGTGGAAAGACTAAAGTGGACAGAGTATAGTGGAAAGACTAAAGTGGAAAGACTGTAGTGGACAGAATAAAGTGGAGACTATAGTGGATAGACTTAAGTGGAAAGACTAAAGTGGACAGACTATAGTGGAAAGACTATAGTGGAAAGACTGTAGTGGACAGAATAAAATGGAGACTATAGTGGAAAGCCTAAAGTGGACAGAGAATAGTGGAAAGACTAAAGTTGACAGACGATAGTGGAAAGACTATAGTGGAAAGACTATAGTGGAAAGACTGTAGTGGACAGAATAAAGTGGAGACTATAGTGGAAAGACTAAAGTGGACAGAGAATAGTGGAAAGACAAAAGTGGACAGACTATAGTGGAAAGACTATAGTGGAAAAACTGTAGTGGACAGAATAAAGTGGAGACTATAGTGGAAAGACTAAGTGGACAGAGAATAGTGGAAAGACTAAAGTGGAAAGAATGTAGTGGACAGAATAAAGTGGAGACTATAGTGGAAAGACTAAAGTGTACAGACTAAAGTGGAAAGACTAAAGTGGAAAGACTAAAGTGGACAGACTATAGTGGAAAGACTATAGTGGAAAGACTGTAGTGGACAGAATAAAATGGAGACTATAGTGGAAAGCCTAAAGTGGACAGAGAATAGTGGAAAGACTAAAGTTAACAGACTATAGTGGAAAGACTATAGTGGAAAGACTGTAGTGGACAGAATAAAGTGGAGACTATAGTGGAAAGACTAAAGTGGACAGAGAATAGTGGAAAGACAAAAGTGGACAGACTATAGTGGAAAGACTATAGTGGAAAAACTGTAGTGGACAGAATAAAGTGGACAGAGAATAGTGGAAAGACTAAAGTGGAGACTATAGTGGAAAGACTAAAGTGGACAGACTGAAGTGGACAGACTATAGTGGAAATACTGTAGTGGACAGAATAAAGTGGAGAGTATAGTGGAAAGAATAAAGTGGACAGAGAATAGTGGAAAGAATATAGTGGAAAGACTAAAGTGGACAGACTAAAGTGGAAAGACTAAAGTGGAAAGTCTAAAGTGGACAGACTATAGTGGAAAGACTAAAGTGGACAGACTATAGTGGAAAGACTGTAGTGGACAGAATAATGTGGAGAGTATAGTGGAAAGAATAAAGTGGACAGAGAATAGTGGAAAGACTATATTGGAAAGACTGTAGTGGGCAGAATAAAGTGGAGACTATAGTGGAAAGACTAAAGTGGACAGAGAATAGTGGAAAGACTAAAGTGGAAAGACTGTAGTGGACAGAATAAAGTGGAGACTATAGTGGATAGACTAAAGAGGAAAGACTATAGTGGACAGACTATAGTGGAAAGACTATAGTGGAAAGACTGTAGTGGACAGAATAAAATGGAGACTATAGTGGAAAGCCAAAAGTGGACAGAGAATAGTGGAAAGACTAAAGTTGACAGACTATAGTGGAAAGACTATAGTGGAAAGACTATAGTGGAAAGACTATAGTGGAAAGACTGTAGTGGACAGAATAAAGTGGAGACTATAGTGGAAAGACTAAAGTGGACAGAGAATAGTGGAAAGACTAAAGTGGAAAGAATGTAGTGGACAGAATAAAGTGGAGACTATAGTGGAAAGACTAAAGTGTACAGACTAAAGTGGAAAGACTAAAGTGGAAAGACTAAAGTGGACAGACTATAGTGGAAAGACTATATAGGAAAGACTGTAGTGGGCAGAATAAAGTGGAGACTATAGTGGAAAGACTAAAGTGGACAGAGAATAGTGGAAAGACTAAAGTGGAAAGACTGTAGTGGACAGAATAAAGTGGAGACTATAGTGGATAGACTAAAGAGGAAAGACTATAGTGGACAGACTATAGTGGAAAGACTATAGTGGAAAGACTGTAGTGGACAGAATAAAATGGAGACTATAGTGGAAAGCCAAAAGTGGACAGAGAATAGTGGAAAGACTAAAGTTGACAGACTATAGTGGAAAGACTATAGTGGAAAGACTATAGTGGAAAGACTGTAGTGGACAGAATAAAGTGGAGACTATAGTGGAAAGACTAAAGTGGACAGAGAATAGTGGAAAGACTAAAGTGGAAAGAATGTAGTGGACAGAATAAAGTGGAGACTATAGTGGAAAGACTAAAGTGTACAGACTAAAGTGGAAAGACTAAAGTGGAAAGACTAAAGTGGACAGACTATAGTGGAAAGACTATATTGGAAAGACTGTAGTGGGCAGAATAAAGTGGAGACTATAGTGGAAAGACTAAAGTGGACAGACTGAAGTGGACAGACTATAGTGGAAATACTGTAGTGGACAGAATAAAGTGGAGAGTATAGTGGAAAGAATAAAGTGGAAAGAGAATAGTGGAAAGACTATAGTGGAAAGACTAAAGTGGACAGACTAAAGTGGAAAGACTAAAGTGGAAAGTCTAAAGTGGACAGACTATAGTGGAAAGACTAAAGTGGACAGACTATAGTGGAAAGACTGTAGTGGACAGAATAATGATATGATATGATATGATTTATTTGCTTAAAGCCCAAGGGCCATCGCATACAAAAACAAAAAAAACAAAAACACCAACAAATAAACAAATCTCTCCCCCCACAAATCCTAATTACAGAAACTCTTCCCTGTGGTTCCACCCTAACCGCAAAAACCTTCCAAGTTGTCTAACCCCAAAAACACTTTTATCCTTAAACTTTTCAACCAACCAACCTTCCTCAAAAATTCGCTCCCCAAATATTTCCACTCTTAAGTCATTCAACTCCACACATTCACACATAAAATGAAACAAATTTTCATCCATACAACCACACATTGGACAAAAGTAAAGACCACTCGACCGCCCCTTAACACTACCCATATAATTTCTACGAATTCCCAAAGGAAGGCTATCACTACGAGCGCATGCCATTAATTTTAACTCCTCAGAAGATAACCCTCCCTTGAAAAACATTTCTAATCCCCAACACTCTTTGGCCTTAGCGTAAAAGTACATCGACGGCTTCGAATCCTTTTCATGATGCCATTTCTGGATTTCCTGATCTTGTAGGATCCGCTGGACCACTTTACTTACCTCGCCTTGGGAGGCACCCGGACCCTGGCCGTCACGCCACTGGTCAGACAACCCGCATAGATCAAGGATATTTTTTATCTGGAGTGGCCATGAATCACCTGAAGGGTCTCTTAAAGCTTCTAAATACGCAGCTTTCAGAGGTCTTATTCTAGGTAAACTAATAATTTTTTCCCAAAATCTTACCATTTGGACTAGCCTACTACTACGTAATGAAAATAATCCTAGATCACCCTTTAGGACTAAATTACAACTCTTCTGTGATAACCCTAGCACTCTTTTGAAATATCTATTTTGTACCACTTCTAGCCTAGCCCCTGCATTAAAACCCCACAACTCTGCCCCATAATGCATAACCGATTTCACTTTCGTATTAAAAATTTCTTTATGGAACTTCATATCTTTAATATTTTTCAAATTACTACGCAGAATACCATTCACACATCTGTTACCCTTCACCAATACACTATCCACATGCTTACCAAACTTTCCATTCGATGTTAATTTAACCCCCAAATAAATAAATGATTCCTTAATCTCAATTTCTTTACCATCCAAACTTACCCTATCCCTAGTGTTAATTTTCCCCCCCTTACGAAAAACCATCGTTATTGTTTTATCAGCATTTAAAGTTAATTTTTTCAGTCTTAAATATTCATTCACAAATTCCAACAAAGACTGGAGATTTTCCTTTGTTTCCGCCACCAAAACTATATCGTCAGCAAATAACAACATACATAGCTCAACCACATCAACACAAATCATAGGTGCCATTTTAGCTCTTAAAAATACTGACAAATCATTAATATATAAAGAAAAAAGCTTTGGGGAAAGCGTGCATCCTTGCTTCAAACCAATTCTAGACACAAAACATTTCGACAATTTCCCAGCAACCCGCACAACCAACTTCACGCATCTATACATTTGGACTAACAAAAAAACAAAAGGGGATGGGAGGCCCATATCCAAAAGACACACCATAAGCAGTTCTCTGTCTACATTATCAAAAGCTCCCTTTACATCCAAAAAAGCAACAAATAGTTTTCCTCCTCTCCGACTAGTATACTTACGAGCTAATGCACTTAAAATAAAAATCTGATCAATCGTACTATAACCCTTCCTGAATCCCGCCTGAAGAGGGTCTAGTACCTCCTTTTTTTCTATCCAATCACTTAAACGAAAATCTAAAACTTTACAAAATATTTTACTAACCGCGTTCCCTAAATGAATAGCCCTATAATTATTATGAATGGACTTATCACCTTTCTTGAATATCGGGATAACTAAAGATTTGTTCCACAAATCCGGCCACTTACCTTTTTCAACAACACATGAGAAAATAACAGCCAGCACGCTTATTAAATACACTCTACCCCACTTCCAAACCATCGTAGGGATTCCATCCACCCCTGGCGCTGACCGTCCTTTCATATTCTTCATAGCCTTCCAAACTTCAGACTCGGTAACTGGAGCTATCAAACCAATATCCACCTCTTGTAAAGGGTAACTAACACTATTTTCTAAACTAGCCTCCAATTCTTCCGAAAAAATCGCGTCCTTACGGTCTGTCCCCTCTTTTTCCATATAATAATCCGGCCACGTACTAGCTTCCGGGATCGAATCGTTTTTAAAATTTGATAGTGAACATTTAATCTCATTCCAAAAAGCCGCACCCCTTTTTTTAACATACGATTCCATAATTCTTCTATTTTTCAGAATTTCCCACTCTTGTTTCTTCTTTTTAATTAATTTTTTATATTCTTTCCTAGCCTTACGATACTGTATTAAATGCTCCTTCTGATTTATCTCTCGGCTTGTCCTTACCGCTTCTAGACATAGACTCACCTCCTTCCTCTTATTGTCGCAATCCCTATCAAAAAAATCTTTACCGTCCCGCTGACCTTGCTTACCACATGCAGATTCCTTACCAATAGGGATTACCTTATTATATACAAGTTCAACTAACAGCGTAACTGCTTGTTCTGCATCACCCTCTTCCGCTGTTCTTACACAATTTTCTAACTTCTGCTCTACGTCTGGGATTCCTAGGCACTGGCTCAACCTTGACTCCAAATTATTAACCGAACCTAAACGTAGAGGTTTCCTTACATCCTCTGCTGTAGGCCTACTGTTAACAGGCCTAACAAAATGACCATTTTCTCTCTGTTCATCCGTCCCTCGTTCTCCAACAAACCAAACTCCAATTGGCACGTGGTCAGATCCCACCACATCCAAAATTCTGAGATCTCTACACAAAGGCCAAAGATGCTTATCAACTAAAACATAATCAATTACGCTCGGCCTAGCCCCTGAAAAACAAGTAAACCCTCCCGATTCCTCCCCTAACCTCCCGTTCAAAATAACTAAATTTTCATACCCACAAAACTCTAATAGGTTCAACCCCCACTTATTTTTCTTACGCTCGTGGTCTTTACTTCTCCTTCTTCCAACATTCACTCGATCATCAAACACTTCAACATCCATACTGGCTATCCTTGGAAGGTTTTCCGGATTCTCTCCTACCACAAACTCCTCAAGATTACTAATATAAGCGTTGAAGTCTCCTAAAAAAATGAAAGAAACATTAGGATACTTCACACTCAAATTAACCTTTTCATTTATAAGGATCTCCCAAACATCTTCCTTTGAATAAACACTTGTTTGTGGTGGGATATACACACTACAAATTACAATACATAATTTTCCTATCCGAACTCTTACCCAAACAATATTTTCTGACTTACTAGAAATCCTATAACACTCATCAAACACCATTTTCCGGATAAATAAACAAACTCCCCCGTATACTCTGCCGTTTCTAGACTTATTTCGCTCAACTGCAAACACCTCATAATTCTCATATGTTAGAGTCCTCGACGGCTCGCACCATGTTTCTACTAAACTGATAATATCCCACTGGCCTACTTTACACAAACACTCCAGTTTTTCTCGTTTCAGTCCTTGGACGTTCCAATGTACCGCCTTCAGAATTTTACGCGATTGGCCCTCGTAATCCTATCCATCCATACCTAATTCGAAAAATTCGTCTCTACTCATTTCGCTTTCACCTAGGTTACCACCTCCCGGGGCAAAGTCACCAGGATTTCCAGCTTCGAAATTGCCCGAGTCCGCGTAGTCCGTCATGACTAATCTCCGGGGAAGTCCACCCCTAGTGCCTCTTCCAGTGCGGTAACTCCTTGCATGACCCGATGCCCGGCCGCCGCTCCGGCGGGAAAAATTCAAACTCGGCTGGGCATAGACATCATTTGGGCTGATTATTTCGTCACTGTTTCGCTTTGCCGGCCTAGCCGAGGGTTCCTGCACAACCCTGCTCGGCCCGGCTTGGACGGGGGTTTCAGTAATATCCGATTCAGTAACTAGCGATTGAACCTCAACTCCCGTCCCACTATTTTGAGTCGCCGCCGTCGGCGCAGTTGCCATTGGCCGAGACGAATTGTCAAGCGGCCTTCCCATCTCGGATGAATTCCGATTTTCAACTCTCACTATCTTGTCGTGATTTTGGTCATACACGAACACTTGATTTCCGATACGAAGTTGCGCCCCTCTTAACGTGACGTCATTTCGACCAGTTGCTCTCGCGCGCTCAAGCATTGGCTTCAGTTTATTTCGTGCGAATTTTTCTTGCTCAGTATAATCAGGTGATGCCATGAGAGAAAATCGGCGAAGTAATGGGTTTGCTTTTAGTAGAACATTCCTTGGTTCCATGGTGGAAAATTTGATCAAGATGGGGCGGACGCTTTGCGCTGATCTCAATCTGAATACATCTTTGATGTCCCAATTCGTGAGATTGCAATAAGGTATAACCTCGTTTAAACATGAAATGATGTCATCGCGCAATGACCTTCCCTGGCTCATCGGCTTGAAATTATACAGAACTATGTTGTACCGCTTTGCTTCAGACTCTAAACGTTCTACTCGGGACCTAGACTCTACAGCCTCCCGCCGTAACTCGATGATTTCTTCTTGCAAAGCCTTCGTATTAGCCTCTGTACTTGAGACGCTGGCATTAATTTTCGAAGACAACGCTGCAACATCTTCCTTGATCGCGTCTAAGCCTGCCAGACTATTCTTCACCTCCCGGATTTCTGCCAAGATTTTGTCGGCAGACGGCTGATCCATATTGAAAGCAAAATTTAAAAAACAGCTTTTACCTTGCTTGCTCCCCACAATATGCTCCGGGAGTGAGAGTTTGTTACGTGTTGTCCCGCTTTTGCCCGGGACCTAGCTTAATAAATCCGTTATGAATGAACGCAAACGCCCAGGCGCCAAGTATCCAAGCATTCAGAGATCAAACAAGTTCACTTGGCGAGCGCTACTGGCTGACTGGCTGAAAGAATAAAGTGGACAGAGAATAGTGGAAAGACTAAAGTGGACAGACTGTAGTGGAGAGACTATAGTGGACAGAATAAAGTGGAGACTATAGTGGAAAGACTAAAGTGGAAAGACTAAAGTGGACAGACGATAGTGGAAAGACTATAGTGGAAAGACTGTAGTGGACAGAATAAAGTGGAGACTATAGTGGAAAGACTAAAGTGGACAGACTGAAGTGGACAGACTATAGTGGAAATACTGTAGTGGACAGAATAAAGTGGAGAGTATAGTGGAAAGAATAAAGTGGACAGAGAATAGTGGAAAGACTAAAGTGGACAGACTATAGTGGAAAGACTATAGTGGAGAGACTGTAGTGGACAGAATAAAGTGGAGACTATAGTGGAAAGACTAAAGTGGACAGAGAATAGTGGAAAGACTAAAGTGGACAGACTATAGTGGAAAGACTAAAGTGGACAGACTATAGTGGAAAGACTAAAGTGGAAAGACTAAAGTGGAAAGTCTAAAGTGGAAAGACTAAAGTGGACAGACTATAGTGGAAAGACTGTAGTGGACAGAATAAAGTGGAGAGTATAGTGGAAAGAATAAAGTGGACAGAGAATAGTGGAAAGACTAAAGTGGACAGACTATAGTGGAAAGAATATAGTGGAGAGACTATAGTGGACAGAATAAAGTGGAGACTATAGTGGAAAGACTAAAGTGGAAAGACTAAAGTGGACAGAGAATAGTGGAAAGACTAAAGTGGACGGAATAAAGAGGAAAGACTATAGTGGAAAGACTGTAGTGGACAGAATAAAGTGTCGACTATAGTGGAAAGACTAAAGTGGACAGAGAATAGTGGAAAGACTAAAGTGGACAGACTATAGTGGAAAGACTAAAGTGGACAGAGAATAGTGGAAAGACTAAAGTGGACAGACTATATTGGAAAGACTATAGTGGAAAGACTTTAGTGGACGGATTTAAGTGGAGACTATAGTGGAAAGACTAAAGTGGAAAGACTAAAGTGGAGACTATAGTGGAAAGACTAAAGTGGAAAGACTAAAGTGGACAGAGTATAGTGGAAAGACTAAAGTGGAAAGACTGTAGTGGACAGAATAAAGTGGAGACTATAGTGGATAGACTAAAGTGGAAAGACTAAAGTGGACAGACTATAGTGGAAAGACTATAGTGGAAAGACTGTAGTGGACAGAATAAAATGGAGACTATAGTGGAAAGCCTAAAGTGGACAGAGAATAGTGGAAAGACTAAAGTTGACAGACCATAGTGGAAAGACTATAGTGGAAAGACTATAGTGGAAAGACTGTAGTGGACAGAATAAAGTGGAGACTATAGTGGAAAGACTAAAGTGGACAGAGAATAGTGGAAAGACTAAAGTGGACAGACTATAGTGGAAAGACTATAGTGAAAAATCTGTAGTGGACAGAATAAAGTGGAGACTATAGTGGAAAGACTAAAGTGGACAGAGAATAGTGGAAAGACTAAAGTGGACAGACTAAAGTGGAAAGACTATAGTGGAAAGACTGTAGTGGACAGACTAAAGTGGAGACTATAGTGGAAAGACTAAAGTGGAAAGACTAAAGTGGACAGACTATAGTGGAAAGACTGAAGTTGACAGACTATAGTGGAAAGACTATAGTGGAGAGACTGTAGTGGACAGAGTAAAAAGGAGACTATAGTGGAAAGACTAAAGTGGAAAGACTAAAGTGGACAGACTATAGTGGAAAGACTGTAGTGGAAAGACTAAAGTGGACAGACTAAAGTGGAAAGACTAAAGTGGAAAGACTATAGTGGAAAGACTAAAGTGGACAGACTAAAGTGGAAAGACTAAAGTGGAAAGACTAAAGTGGACAGACTATAGTGGAAAGACTATAGTGGAAAGACTGTAGTGGGCAGAATAAAGTGGAGACTATAGTGGAAAGACTAAAGTGGACAGAGAATAGTGGAAAGACTAAAGTGGACAGACTATAGTGGAAAGACTAAAGTGGACAGAATAAAGTCGAGACTATATTGGAAAGACTAAAGTGGACAGAGAATAGTGGAAAGACTAAAGTGGACAGACTATAGTGGAAAGACTAAAGTGGACAGACTATAGTGGAAAGACTATATTGGAAAGACTGTAGTGGGCAGAATAAAGTGAAGACTATAGTGGAAAGACTAAAGTGGACAGAGAATAGTGGAAAGACTAAAGTGGACAGACTATAGTGGAAAGACTAAAGTGGACAGAATAAAGTCGAGACTATATTGGAAAGACTAAAGTGGACAGAGAATAGTGGAAAGACTAAAGTGGACAGACTATAGTGGAAAGACTAAAGTGGACAGACTATAGTGGAAAGACTATAGTGGAGAGACTGTAGTGGACAGAATAAAGTGGAGACTATAGTGGAAAGACTAAAATGGAAAGACTAAAGTGGACAGACTATAGTGGAAAGACTATAGTGGAAAGACTGTAGTGGACAGAATAAAGTGGAGACTATAGTGGAAAGACTAAAGTGGACAGAGAATAGTGGAAAGACTAAAGTTGACAGACTATAGTGGAAAGACTATAGTGGAAAGACTGTAGTGGACAGAATAAAGTGGAGACTATAGTGGAAAGATTAAAGTGGAAAGACTAAAGTGGACAGACTATAGTGGAAAGACTGTAGTGGAAAGACTAAAGTGGACAGACTAAAGTGGAAAGACTAAAGTGGAAAGACTATAGTGGAAAGACTAAAGTGGACAGACTAAAGTGGAAAGACTAAAGTGGAAAGACTAAAGTGGACAGACTATAGTGGAAAGACTATAGTGGAAAGACTGTAGTGGGCAGAATAAAGTGGAGACTATAGTGGAAAGACTAAAGTGGACAGAGAATAGTGGAAAGACTAAAGTGGACAGACTATAGTGGAAAGACTAAAGTGGAAAGACTAAAGTGGAAAGACTAAAGTGGACAGACTATAGTGGAAAGACTGTAGTGGACAGAATAAAGTGGAGAGTATAGTGGAAAGAATAAAGTGGACAGAGAATATTGGAAAGACTAAAGTGGACAGACTATAGTGGAAAGACTATATTGGAAAGACTGTAGTGGGCAGAATAAAGTGAAGACTATAGTGGAAAGACTAAAGTGGACAGAGAATAGTGGAAAGACTAAAGTGGACAGACTGTAGTGGAAAGACTAAAGTGGACAGACTAAAGTGGAAAGACTATAGTGGAAAGACTGTAGTGGACAGAATAAAGTGGAGACTATAGTGGAAAGACTAAAGTGGACAGAGAATACTGGAAAGACTAAAGTGGACAGACTATAGTGGAAAGACTAAAGTGGAAAGACTAAAGTGGACAGACTATAGTGGCATGACTGTAGTGGACAGAATAAAGTGGAAAGACTATAGTGGAAAGATTGTAGTGGACAGAATAAAGTGGAGACTATATTGGAAAGACTAAATTGGACAGAGAATAGTGGAAAGACTAAAGTGGACAGACTATAGTGGAAAGACTAAAGTGGACAGAATAAAGTCGAGACTATATTGGAAAGACTAAAGTGGACAGAGAATAGTGGAAAGACTAAAGTGGACAGACTATAGTGGAAAGACTAAAGTGGACAGACTATAGTGGAAAGACTATAGTGGAGAGACTGTAGTGGACAGAATAAAGTGGAGACTATAGTGGAAAGACTAAAATGGAAAGACTAAAGTGGACAGACTATAGTGGAAAGACTATAGTGGAAAGACTGTAGTGGACAGAATAAAGTGGAGACTATAGTGGAAAGACTAAAGTGGACAGAGAATAGTGGAAAGACTAAAGTTGACAGACTATAGTGGAAAGACTATAGTGGAAAGACTGTAGTGGACAGAATAAAGTGGAGACTATAGTGGAAAGATTAAAGTGGAAAGACTAAAGTGGACAGACTATAGTGGAAAGACTGTAGTGGAAAGACTAAAGTGGACAGACTAAAGTGGAAAGACTAAAGTGGAAAGACTATAGTGGAAAGACTAAAGTGGACAGACTAAAGTGGAAAGACTAAAGTGGAAAGACTAAAGTGGACAGACTATAGTGGAAAGACTATAGTGGAAAGACTGTAGTGGGCAGAATAAAGTGGAGACTATAGTGGAAAGACTAAAGTGGACAGAGAATAGTGGAAAGACTAAAGTGGACAGACTATAGTGGAAAGACTAAAGTGGAAAGACTAAAGTGGAAAGACTAAAGTGGACAGACTATAGTGGAAAGACTGTAGTGGACAGAATAAAGTGGAGAGTATAGTGGAAAGAATAAAGTGGACAGAGAATAGTGGAAAGACTAAAGTGGACAGACTATAGTGGAAAGACTATATTGGAAAGACTGTAGTGGGCAGAATAAAGTGAAGACTATAGTGGAAAGACTAAAGTGGACAGAGAATAGTGGAAAGACTAAAGTGGACAGACTGTAGTGGAAAGACTAAAGTGGACAGACTAAAGTGGAAAGACTATAGTGGAAAGACTGTAGTGGACAGAATAAAGTGGAGACTATAGTGGAAAGACTAAAGTGGACAGAGAATACTGGAAAGACTAAAGTGGACAGACTATAGTGGAAAGACTATAGTGGAAAGACTGTAGGGGACAGAATAAAGTGGAGACTATAGTGGAAAGACTAAAGTGGAAAGACTAAAGTGGACAGACTATAGTGGAAAGACTGTAGTGGACAGAATAAAGTGTAGACTATAGTGGACAGAGAATAGTGGAAAGAATAAAGTGGACAGACTATAGTGGAAAGACTGAAGTGGAAAGACTAAGTGGACAGACTAAAGTGGAAAGACTATAGTGGAAAGACTAAAGTGGACAGACTATAGTGGAAAGACTAAAGTGGACAGACTGAAGTGGAAAGATTATAGTGGACAGACTAAAGTGCACAGACTATAGTGGAAGTACTGTAGTGGACAGAATAAAGTGGAGAGTATAGTGGAAAGAATAAAGTGGACAGAGAATAGTGGAAAGACTAAAGTGGACAGACTATAGTGGAAAGACTATAGTGGAGAGACTGTAGTGGACAGAATAAAGTGGAGACTATAGTGGAAAGACTAAAGTGGAAAGACTAAAGTGGACAGACTATAGTGGAAAGACTGTAGTGGAAAGACTAAAGTGGACAGACTAAAGTGGAAAGACTAAAGTGGAAAGACTATAGTGGAAAGACTAAAGTGGACAGACTAAAGTGGAAAGACTAAAGTGGAAAGACTAAAGTGGACAGACTATAGTGGAAAGACTATAGTGGAAAGACTGTAGTGGGCAGAATAAAGTGGAGACTATAGTGGAAAGACTAAAGTGGACAGATAATAGTGGAAAGACTAAAGTGGACAGACTATAGTGGAAACACTAAAGTGGAAAGACTAAAGTGGAAAGACTAAAGTGGACAGACTATAGTGGAAAGACTGTAGTGGACAGAATAAAGTGGAGAGTATAGTGGAAAGAATAAAGTGGACAGAGAATAGTGGAAAGACTAAAGTGGACAGACTATAGTGGAAAGACTATATTGGAAAGACTGTAGTGGGCAGAATAAAGTGAAGACTATAGTGGAAAGACTAAAGTGGACAGAGAATAGTGGAAAGACTAAAGTGGACAGACTGTAGTGGAAAGACTAAAGTGGACAGACTAAAGTGGAAAGACTATAGTGGAAAGACTGTAGTGGACAGAATAAAGTGGAGACTATAGTGGAAAGACTAAAGTGGACAGAGAATACTGGAAAGACTAAAGTGGACAGACTATAGTGGAAAGACTATAGTGGAAAGACTGTAGGGGACAGAATAAAGTGGAGACTATAGTGGAAAGACTAAAGTGGAAAGACTAAAGTGGACAGACTATAGTGGAAAGACTGTAGTGGACAGAATAAAGTGTAGACTATAGTGGACAGAGAATAGTGGAAAGAATAAAGTGGACAGACTATAGTGGAAAGACTGAAGTGGAAAGACTAAATGGACAGACTAAAGTGGAAAGACTATAGTGGAAAGACTAAAGTGGACAGACTATAGTGGAAAGACTAAAGTGGACAGACTGAAGTGGAAAGATTATAGTGGACAGACTAAAGTGCACAGACTATAGTGGAAGTACTGTAGTGGACAGAATAAAGTGGAGAGTATAGTGGAAAGAATAAAGTGGACAGAGAATAGTGGAAAGACTAAAGTGGACAGACTATAGTGGAAAGACTATAGTGGAGAGACTGTAGTGGACAGAATAAAGTGGAGACTATAGTGGAAAGACTAAAGTGGAAAGACTAAAGTGGACAGACTATAGTGGAAAGACTATAGTGGAAAGACTGTAGTGGACAGAATAAAGTGGAGACTATAGTGGAAAGACTAAAGTGGACAGAGAATAGTGGAAAGACTAAAGTGGACAGACTTTAGTGGAAAGACTATAGTGGAAAGACTGTAGTGGACAGAATAAAGTGGAGACTATAGTGGAAAGACTAAAGTGGAAAGACTATAGTGGAAAGACTGAAGTGGAAAGACTAAGTGGACAGACTAAAGTGGAAAGACTATAGTGGAAAGACTAAAGTGGACAGACTATAGTGGAAAGACTAAAGTGGACAGACTGAAGTGGAAAGACTATAGTGGAAAGACTAAAGTGGAAAGAATGTAGTGGACAGAATAAAGTGGAGAGTATAGTGGAAAGAATAAAGTGGACAGAGAATAGTGGAAAGACTAAAGTGGACAGACTATAGTGGAAAGACTGAAGTGGAAAGACTAAAGTGGACAGACTATAGTGGAAAGACTGAAGTGGACAGACTATAGTGGAAAGACTATAGTGGAGAGACTGTAGTGGACAGAATAAAGTCGAGACTATAGTGGAAAGACTAAAGTGGAAAGACTAAAGTGGACAGACTATAGTGGAAATACTGTAGTGGAAAGACTAAAGTGGACAGACTAAAGTGGAAAGACTAAAGTTGAAAGACTATAGTGGAAAGACTAAAGTGGACAGACTAAAGTGGAAAGACTAAAGTGGAAAGACTAAAGTGGACAGACTATAGTGGAAAGACTAAAGTGGACAGACTATAGTTGAAAGACTCTAGAGGACAGAATAAAGTGGAGAGTATAGTGGAAAGAATAAAGTGGACAGAGAATAGTGGAAAGACTAAAGTGGAGACTATAGTGGAAAGACTAAAGTGGACAGACTATAGTGGAAAGACTGAAGTGGACAGACTATAGTGGAAAGACTATAGTGGAGAGACTAAAGTGGACAGACTATAGTGGAAAGACTAAAGTGGACAGACTGAAGTGGAAAGACTATAGTGGAAAGACTAAAGTGGAAAGAATGTAGTGGACAGAATAAAGTGGAGAGTATAGTGGAAAGAATAAAGTGGACAGAGAATAGTGGAAAGACTAAAGTGGACAGACTATAGTGGAAAGACTGAAGTGGAAAGACTAAAGTGGACAGACTATAGTGGAAAGACTGAAGTGGACAGACTATAGTGGAAAGACTATAGTGGAGAGACTGTAGTGGACAGAATAAAGTGTAGACTATAGTGGACAGAGAATAGTGGAAAGAATAAAGTGGACAGACTATAGTGGAAAGACTGAAGTGGAAAGACTAAGTGGACAGACTAAAGTGGAAAGACTATAGTGGAAAGACTAAAGTGGACAGACTATAGTGGAAAGACTAAAGTGGACAGACTGAAGTGGAAAGACTATAGTGGAAAGACTAAAGTGGAAAGAATGTAGTGGACAGAATAAAGTGGAGAGTATAGTGGAAAGAATAAAGTGGACAGAGAATAGTGGAAAGACTAAAGTGGACAGACTATAGTGGAAAGACTGAAGTGGAAAGACTAAAGTGGACAGACTATAGTGGAAAGACTGAAGTGGACAGACTATAGTGGAAAGACTATAGTGGAGAGACTGTAGTGGACAGAATAAAGTGGAGACTATAGTGGAAAGACTAAAGTGGAAAGACTAAAGTGGACAGACTATAGTGGAAATACTGTAGTGGAAAGACTAAAGTGGACAGACTAAAGTGGAAAGACTAAAGTGGAAAGACTATATTGGAAAGACTGTAGTGGGCAGAATAAAGTGAAGACTATAGTGGAAAGACTATAGTGGAGAGACTGTAGTGGACAGAATAAAGTGGAGACTATAGTGGAAAGACTGTAGTGGACAGAATAAAGTGGAGAGTATAGTGGAAAGAATAAAGTGGACAGAGAATAGTGGAAAGACTAAAGTGGACAGACTATAGTGGAAAGACTATATTGGAAAGACTGTAGTGGGCAGAATAAAGTGAAGACTATAGTGGAAAGACTAAAGTGGACAGAGAATAGTGGAAAGACTAAAGTGGACAGACTGTAGTGGAAAGACTAAAGTGGACAGACTAAAGTGGAAAGACTATAGTGGAAAGACTGTAGTGGACAGAATAAAGTGGAGACTATAGTGGAAAGACTAAAGTGGACAGAGAATACTGGAAAGACTAAAGTGGACAGACTATAGTGGAAAGACTATAGTGGAAAGACTGTAGGGGACAGAATAAAGTGGAGACTATAGTGGAAAGACTAAAGTGGAAAGACTAAAGTGGACAGACTATAGTGGAAAGACTGTAGTGGACAGAATAAAGTGTAGACTATAGTGGACAGAGAATAGTGGAAAGAATCAAGTGGACAGACTATAGTGGAAAGACTGAAGTGGAAAGACTAAGTGGACAGACTAAAGTGGAAAGACTATAGTGGAAAGACTAAAGTGGACAGACTATAGTGGAAAGACTAAAGTGGACAGACTGAAGTGGAAAGATTATAGTGGACAGACTAAAGTGCACAGACTATAGTGGAAATACTGTAGTGGACAGAATAAAGTGGAGAGTATAGTGGAAAGAATAAAGTGGACAGAGAATAGTGGAAAGACTAAAGTGGACAGACTATAGTGGAAAGACTATAGTGGAGAGACTGTAGTGGACAGAATAAAGTGGATACTATAGTGGAAAGACTAAAGTGGAAAGACTAAAGTGGACAGACTATAGTGGAAAGACTATAGTGGAAAGACTGTAGTGGACAGAATAAAGTGGAGACTATAGTGGAAAGACTAAAGTGGACAGAGAATAGTGGAAAGACTAAAGTGGACAGACTATAGTGGAAAGACTATAGTGGAAAGACTGTAGTGGACAGAATAAAGTGGAGACTATAGTGGAAAGACTAAAGTGGAAAGACTATAGTGGAAAGACTGAAGTGGAAAGACTAAGTGGACAGACTAAAGTGGAAAGACTATAGTGGAAAGACTAAAGTGGACAGACTATAGTGGAAAGACTAAAGTGGACAGACTGAAGTGGAAAGACTATAGTGGAAAGACTAAAGTGGAAAGAATGTAGTGGACAGAATAAAGTGGAGAGTATAGTGGAAAGAATAAAGTGGACAGAGAATAGTGGAAAGACTAAAGTGGACAGACTATAGTGGAAAGACTGAAGTGAAAAGACTAAAGTGGACAGACTATAGTGGAAAGACTGAAGTGGACAGACTATAGTGGAAAGACTATAGTGGAGAGACTGTAGTGGACAGAATAAAGTGGAGACTATAGTGGAAAGACTAAAGTGGAAAGACTAAAGTGGACAGACTATAGTGGAAATACTGTAGTGGAAAGACTAAAGTGGACAGACTAAAGTGGAAAGACTAAAGTGGAAAGACTATAGTGGAAAGACTAAAGTGGACAGACTAAAGTGGAAAGACTAGAGTGGAAAGACTAAAGTGGACAGACTATAGTGGAAAGACTAAAGTGGACAGACTATAGTGGAAAGACTCTAGAGGACAGAATAAAGTGGAGAGTATAGTGGAAAGAATAAAGTGGACAGAGAATAGTGGAAAGACTAAAGTGGAGACTATAGTGGAAAGACTAAAGTGGACAGACTATAGTGGAAAGACTGAAGTGGACAGACTATAGTGGAAAGACTATAGTGGAGAGACTAAAGTGGACAGACTATAGTGGAAAGACTAAAGTGGACAGACTGAAGTGGAAAGACTATAGTGGAAAGACTAAAGTGGAAAGAATGTAGTGGACAGAATAAAGTGGAGAGTATAGTGGAAAGAATAAAGTGGACAGAGAATAGTGGAAAGACTAAAGTGGACAGACTATAGTGGAAAGACTGAAGTGGAAAGACTAAAGTGGACAGACTATATGGAAAGACTGAAGTGGACAGACTATAGTGGAAAGACTATAGTGGAGAGACTGTAGTGGACAGAATAAAGTGTAGACTATAGTGGACAGAGAATAGTGGAAAGAATAAAGTGGACAGACTATAGTGGAAAGACTGAAGTGGAAAGACTAAGTGGACGGACTAAAGTGGAAAGACTATAGTGGAAAGACTAAAGTGGACAGACTATAGTGGAAAGACTAAAGTGGAAAGACTAAAGTGGACAGACTATAGTGGAAATACTGTAGTGGAAAGACTAAAGTGGACAGACTAAAGTGGAAAGACTAAAGTGGAAAGACTATAGTGGAAAGACTAAAGTGGACAGACTAAAGTGGAAAGACTAAAGTGGAAAGACTAAAGTGGACAGACTATAGTGGAAAGACTAAAGTGGACAGACTATAGTGGAAAGACTCTAGTGGACAGAATAAAGTGGAGAGTATAGTGGAAAGAATAAAGTGGACAGAGAATAGTGGAAAGACTAAAGTGGAGACTATAGTGGAAAGACTAAAGTGGACAGACTATAGTGGAAAGACTGAAGTGGACAGACTATAGTGGAAAGACTATAGTGGAGAGACTGTAGTGGACAGAATAAAGTGGAGACTATAGTGGAAAGACTAAAGTGGAAAGACTAAAGTGGACAGACTATAGTGGAAATACTGTAGTGGAAAGACTAAAGTGGACAGACTAAAGTGGAAAGACTAAAGTGGAAAGACTATAGTGGAAAGACTAAAGCGGACAGACTAAAGTGGAAAGACTAAAGTGGAAAGACTAAAGTGGACAGACTATAGTGGAAAGACTAAGGTGGACAGACTATAGTGGAAAGACTGTAGTGGACAGAATAAAGTGGAGAGTATAGTGGAAAGAATAAAGTGGACAGAGAATAGTGGAAAGACTAAAGTGGACAGACTATAGTGGAAAAACTATAGTGGAGAGACTATAGTGGACAGAATAAAGTGGAGACTATAGTGGAAAGACTAAAGTGGAAAGACTAAAGTGGACAGATTATAGTGGAAAGACTATAGTGGAAAGATTGTAGTGGACAGAATAAAGTGGAGACTATAGTGGAAAGACTAAAGTGGACAGAGAATAGTGGAAAGACTAAAATGGACAGACTATAGTGGAAAGACTAAAGTGGACAGACTGAAGTGGACAGACTATAGTGGAAATACTGTAGTGGACAGAATAAAGTGGAGAGTATAGTGGAAAGAATAAAGTGGACAGAGAATAGTGGAAAGACTAAAGTGGACAGACTAAAGTGGACAGACTATAGTGGAAAGACTGTAGTGGACAGAATAAAGTGTAGAATATAGTGGACAGAGAATAGTGGAAAGAATAAAGTGGACAGACTATAGTGGAAAGACTGAAGTGGAAAGACTAAGTGGACAGACTAAAGTGGAAAGACTATAGTGGAAAGACTAAAGTGGACAGACTATAGTGGAAAGACTAAAGTGGACAGACTGAAGTGGAAAGACTATAGTGGAAAGACTAAAGTGGAAAGAATGTAGTGGACAGAATAAAGTGGAGAGTATAGTGGAAAGAATAAAGTGGACAGAGAATAGTGGAAAGACTAAAGTGGACAGACTATAGTGGAAAGACTGAAGTGGAAAGACTAAAGTGGACAGACTATAGTGGAAAGACTGAAGTGGACAGACTATAGTGGAGAGACTATAGTGGAGAGACTGTAGTGGACAGAATAAAGTGGAGACTATAGTGGAAAGACTAAAGTAGAAAGACTAAAGTGGACAGACTATAGTGGAAATACTGTAGTGGAAAGACTAAAGTGGACAGACTAAAGTGGAAAGACTAAAGTGGAAAGACTATAGTGGAAAGACTAAAGTGGACAGACTAAAGTGGAAAGACTAAAGTGGAAAGACTAAAGTGGACAGACTATAGTGGAAAGACTAAAGTGGACAGACCATAGTGGAAAGACTGTAGTGGACAGAATAAAGTGGAGAGTATAGTGGAAAGAATAAAGTGGACAGAGAATAGTGGAAAGACTAAAGTGGAGACTATAGTGGAAAGACTAAAGTGGACAGACTATAGTGGAAAGACTGAAGTGGACAGACTATAGTGGAAAGACTATAGTGGAGAGACTGTAGTGGACAGAATAAAGTGGAGATTATAGTGGAAAGACTAGAGTGGAAAGACTAAAGTGGACAGACTATAGTGGAAATACAGTAGTGGAAAGACTAAAGTGGACAGACTAAAGTGGAAAGACTAAAGTGGAAAGACTATAGTGGAAAGACTAAAGTGGACAGACTAAAGTGGAAAGACTAAAGTGGAAAGACTAAAGTGGACAGACTATAGTGGAAAGACTAAAGTGGACAGACTATAGTGGAAAGACTGTAGTGGACAGAATAAAGTGGAGAGTATAGTGGAAAGAATAAAGTGGACAGAGAATAGTGGAAAGACTAAAGTGGACAGACTGTAGTGGAAAAACTATAGTGGAGAGACTATAGTGGACAGAATAAAGTGGAGACTATAGTGGAAAGACTAAAGTGGAGTCACTTTATTCTGTCCACTACAGTCTTTCCACTATAGTCTGTCCACTTTAGTCTTTCCACTATTCTCTGTCCACTTTAGTCTTTCCACTATAGTCTCCACTTTATTCTGTCCACTACAGTCTTTCCACTATAGTCTTTCCACTATAGTCTGTCCACTTTAGTCTTTCCACTTTAGTCTTTCCACTATAGTCTCCATTTTATTCTGTCCACTACAGTCTCTCCACTATAGTCTTTCCACTATAGTCTGTCCACTTTAGTCTTTCCACTATTCTCTGTCCAGTTTATTCTTTCCACTATACTCTCCACTTTATTCTGTGCTACAGTATTTCCACTATAGTCTGTCCACTTTAGTCTGTCCACTTTAGTCTTTCCACTATAGTCTGTCCACTTTAGTCTTTCCACTATTCTCTGTCCACTTTAGTCTTTCCAATATAGTCTCCACTTTCTTCTGTCCACTACAGTCTTTCCACTATAGTCTTTCCACTTTATTCTGTCCACTACAGTCATTCCACTATAGTCTGTCCACTTTAGTCTTTCCACTTTAGTCTTTCCACTTTAGTCTGTCCACTTTAGTCTTTCCACTACAGTCTGTCCACTTTAGTCTTTCCACTATTCTCTGTCCACTTTAGTCTTTCCACTATAGTCTCCACTTTATTCTGCCCACTACAGTCTTTCCAATATAGTCTTTCCACTATAGTCTGTCCACTTTAGTCTTTCCACTATTCTCTGTCCACTTTATTCTTTCCACTATACTCTCCACTTTATTCTGTCCACTACAGTCTTTCCACTATAGTCTGTCCACTTTAGTCTTTCCACTTTAGTCTTTCCACTTTAGTCTTTCCACTTTAGTCTTTCCACTATAGTCTGTCCACTTTAGTCTTTCCACTATTCTCTGTCCACTTTAGTCTTTCCACTATAGTCTCCACTTTATTCTGCCCACTACAGTCTTTCCACTATAGTCTTTCCACTATAGTCTGTCCACTTTAGTCTTTCCACTTTAGTCTTTCCACTTTAGTCTGTCCACTTTAGTCTTTCCACTATAGTCTTTCCACTTTAGTCTTTCCACTTTAGTCCGTCCACTTTAGTCTTTCCACTACAGTCTTTCCACTATAGTCTGTCCACTTTAGTCTTTCCACTTTAGTCTTTCCACTATAGTCTCCACTTTATTCTGTCCACTACAGTCTCTCCACTATAGTCTTTCCACTATAGTCTGTCCACTTCAGTCTTTCCACTATAGTCTGTCCACTTTAGTCTTTCCACTTTAGTCTTTCCACTATAGTCTCCACTTTAGTCTGTCCACTACAGTCTTTCCACTATAGTCTGTCCACTTTAGTCTGTCCACTTTAGTCTTTCCACTATTCTCTGTCCACTTTAGTCTTTCCACTATAGTCTCCACTTTATTCTGCCCACTACAGTCTTTCCAATATAGTCTTTCCACTATAGTCTGTCCACTTTAGTCTTTCCACTTTAGTCTTTCCACTTTATTCTGTACACTTTAGTCTTTCCACTATAGTCTCCACTTTATTCTGTCCACTACATTCTTTCCACTTTAGTCTTTCCACTATTCTCTGTCCACTTTAGTCTTTCCACTATAGTCTCCACTTTATTCTGTCCACTACAGTTTTTCCACTATAGTCTTTCCACTATAGTCTGTCCACTTTAGTCTTTCCACTATTCTCTGTCCACTTTAGTCTTTCCACTATAGTCTCCACTTTATTCTGTCCACTACAGTCTTTCCACTATAGTCTTTCCACTATAGTCTTTCCACTATAGTCTGTCCACTTTAGTCTTTCCACTATTCTCTGTCCACTTTAGTCTTTCCACTATAGTCCCCACTTTATTCTGTCCACTACAGTCTCTCCACTATAGTCTTTCCACTATAGTCTGTCCACTTTAGTCTTTCCACTATTCTCTGTCCACATTATTCTTTCCACTATACTCTCCACTTTATTCTGTCCACTACAGTATTTCCACTATAGTCTGTCCACTTTAGTCTGTCCACTTTAGTCTTTCCACTATTCTCTGTCCACTTTAGTCTTTCCACTATAGTCCCCACTTTATTCTGTCCACTACAGTCTGTCCACTATAGTCTTTCCACTATAGTCTGTCCACTTTAGTCTTTCCACTATTCTCTGTCCACATTATTCTTTCCACTATACTCTCCACTTTATTCTGTCCACTACAGTATTTCCACTATTCTCTGTCCACATTATTCTTTCCACTATACTCTCCACTTTATTCTGTCCACTACAGTATTTCCACTATAGTCTGTCCACTTCAGTCTGTCCACTTTAGTCTTTCCACTATAGTCTGTCCATTTTAGTCTTTCCACTATTCTCTGTCCACTTTAGTCTTTCCACTATAGTCTCCACTTTATTCTGTCCACTACAGTCTTTCCACTATAGTCTTTCCACTATAGTCTGTCCACTTTAGTCTTTCCACTTTAGTCTTTCAACTATAGTCTCCACTTTATTCTGTCCACTATAGTCTCTCCACTCTAGTTTTTCCACTATAGTCTGTCCACTTTAGTCTTTCCACTATTCTCTGTCCACTTTATTCTTTCCACTATACTCTCCACTTTATTCTGTCCACTACAGTCTTTACACTATAGTCTGTCCACTTTAGTCTTTCCACCATAGTCTGTCCACTTTAGTCTTTCCACTTTAGTCTTTCCACTTTAGTCTGTCCACTTTAGTCTTTCCACTATGGTCTTTCCACTTTAGTCTTTCCACTTTAGTCTGTCCACTTTAGTCTTTCCACTACAGTATTTCCACTATAGTCTGTCCACTTTAGTCTTTCCACTTTAGTCTTTCCACTATAGTCTCCACTTTATTCTGTCCACTACAGTCTCTTCACTATAGTCTTTCCACTATAGTCTGTCCACTTCAGTCTTTCCACTATAGTCTGTCCCCTTTAGTCTTTCCACTATAGTCTCCACTTTAGTCTTTCCACTATTCTCTGTCCACTTTATTCTTTCCACTATACTCTCCACTTTATTCTGTCAACTACAGTCTTTCCACAATAGTCTGTCCACTTTAGTCTTTCCACTATAGTCTGTCCACTTTAGTCTTTCCACTTTAGTCTTTCCACTTTAGTCTGTCCACTTTAGTCTTTCCACTATAGTCCTTCCACTATAGTCTTTCCACTATAGTCTGTCCACTTCAGTCTTTCCACTATAGTCTGTCCACTTTAGTCTTTCCACTTCAGTCTTTCCACTATAGTCTGTCCACTTTAGTCTTTCCACTATTCTCTGTCCACTTTATTCTTTCCACTATACTCTCCACTTTATTCTGTCCACTACATTCTTTCCACTTTAGTCTTTCCACTATAGTCTTTCCACTTCAGTCTGTCCACTTTAGTCTTTCCACTATAGTCTGTCCACTTTAGTCTTTCCACTATAGTCTTTCCACTTTAGTCTGTCCACTTAGTCTTTCCACTTCAGTCTTTCCACAATAGTCTGTCCACTTTAGTCTTTCCACTTTAGTCTTTCCACTATAGTCTCCACTTTATTCTGTCCACTACAGTCTTTCACCACTTCAGTGTGTACACTTTAGTTTGTCCACTGGGTCTTTCCACTTCAGTCATTCCACTATAGTCTGTCCAATTTAGTCTTTCCACTTTAGTCTTTCCACTATAGTCTCCACTTTATTCTGTCCACTACAGTCTCTCCACTATAGTCTGTCCACTATAGTCTGTCCACTTTAGTCTTTCCAGTATAGTCTGTCCACTTTAGTCTTTCCACTATAGTCTTTCCACTTTAGTCTGTCCACTTAGTCTTTCCACTTCAGTCTTTCCACTATAGTCTGTCCACTTTAGTCTTTCCACTTTAGTCTTTCCACTACAGTCTCCACTTTATTCTGTCCTCTACAGTCTTTCCACTTTAGTCTTTTCACTATTCTCTGTCCACTTTAGTCTTTCCACTATAGTCTCCACTTTACTCTGTCCACTTCAGTCTTTCCACTATAGTCTTTCCACTATAGTCTGTCCACTTCAGTCTTTCCACTATTCTCTGTCTACTTTAGTCTTTCCACTATAGTCTCCACTTTATTCTGTCCACTAAAGTCTTCCCACTATAGTCTGTCCACTTTAGTCTTTCCATATTAGTTTTTCCACTTTAGTCTGTCCACTTCAGTGTTTCCACTATAGTCTGTCCACTTTAGTCTTTCCACTTTAGTCTTTCCACTATAGTCTCCACTTTATTCTGTCCACTACAGTCTTTCCACTATATTCTTTTCACTATAGTCTGTCCACTTTAGTCTTTCCACTATTCTCGGTCCACTTTAGTCTTTCCACTATAGTCTTCACTTTATTCTGTCCACTACAGTCTTTCCACTATAGTCTTTCAACTATAGTCTGTCCACTTTAGTCTTTTCACTTTAGTGTTTCCACTATAGTCCCCACTTTATTCTGTCCACTACAGTCTTTCCACTATTCTCTGTCCACTTTAGTCTTTCCACTGTAGTCTCCACTTTATTCTGTCCACTACAGTCTCTCCACTATAGTCTTTCCACTATAGTCTGTCCACTTTAATCTTTCCACTATTCTCTGTCCACTTTAAACTTTCCGCTATACTCTCCACTTTATTCTGTCCACTACAGTCTCTCCACTATAGTCTTTCCACTATAGTCTGTCCACTTTAGTCTTTCCACTATTCTCTGTCCACTTTAGTCTTTCCACTATACTCTCCACTTTATTCTGTCCACTACAGTCTTTCCACTATAGTCTTTCCACTATAGTCTGTCCACTTTAGTCTTTCCAGTTTAGTCTTTCCTCTTTAGTCTGTCCACTTTAGTCTTTCCACTATAGTCTGTCCACTTTAGTCTTTCCACTATTCTCTGTCCACTTTAGTCTTTCCACTTTTGTCTTTCCACTATAGTCTCCACTTTATTCTGTCCACTACAGTCTTTCCACTATAGTCTTTCCACTATAAACTGTCCACTTTAGTCTTTCCACTTTATTCTTTCCACTTTAGTCTGTCCACTTTAGTCTTTCCACTATAATCTGTCCACTTTGGTCTTTCCACTTTAGTCTTTCCTCTTTAGTCTGTCCACTTTAGTCTTTCCACTTTAGTCTGTCCACTTTAGTCTGTCCACTTTAGTCTTTCCACTTTAGTCATTTCCACTATCTTCTGTCCACTTTAGTCTTTCCACTTTAGTCCTTCCACTTTAGTCTGTCCACTTTAGTCTTTCCACGATAGTCTGTCCACTTTAGTCTTTCCACTTTAGTCTTTCCACTTTAGTCTGTCCATTTTCGTCTTTCCACTATAGACTGTCCACTTTAGTCTTTCCACTATTCTCTGTCCACTTTAGTCTTTCCACTATAGTCTCCACTTTCTTCTGTCCACTACAGTCTTTCCACTATAGTCTTTCCACTATAGTTTGTCCACTTTAGTCTTTCCACTTTAGTCTTTCCACTTTAGTCTGTCCACTTTAGTCTTTCCACTATAGTCTGTCCACTTTTGTCTTTCCACTTAGTCTTTCCACTATAGTCTTTCCACTATAGTCTGTCCACTTTAGTGTTTCCACTTTAGTCTTTCCACTTTAGTCTGTCCACTTTAGTCTTTCCACTATAGTCTGTCCACTTTAGTCTTTCCACTTTAGTCTTTCCGCTTTAGTCTGTCCACTTAGTCTTTCCACTAGAGTCTGTCGAGTTTAGTCGGTCCACTTTAGTCTTTCCACTATAGTCTCCACTTTATTCTGTCCACTACAGTTTTTCCACTGTAGTCTTTCCACTTTAGTCTGTCCACTTCAGTCTTTCCACTATAGTCTGTCCACTTTAGTCTTTCCACTTTAGTCTTTCCACTATAGTCTCCACTTTATTCTGTCCACTACAGTCTTTCCACTATAGTCTTTCCACTTTATTCTGTCCACTTTAGTCTTTCCACTATCTTCTGTCCACTTTAGTCTTTCCACTTTAGTCTTTCCACTTTAGTCTGTCCACTTTAGCCTTTCCACTATAGTCTGTCCACTTTAGTCTTTCCACTTTAGTCTTTCCACTTTAGTCTTTACACTATAGTCTCCACTTTATTCTGTGCACTACAGTCTTTCCACTATAGTCTTTCCACTTTATTCTGTCCACTTCAGTCTTTCCACTATAGTCTGTCCACTTTAGTCTTTCCACTTTAATCTTTCCACTTTAGTCTGTCCACTTTAGTCTTTCCACTATAGACTGTCCACTTTAGTCTTTCCACTATTCTCTGTCCACTTTAGTCTTTCCACTATAGTCTCCACTTTATTCTGTCCACTACAGTCTTTCCACTATAGTCTTTCCGATATATTCTGTCCACTTTAGTCTTTCCACTTTAGTCTTTCCACTATAGTCTGTCCACTTTAGTCTTTCCACTATTCTCTGTCCACTATAGTCTTTCCACTTTAGTCTTTCCACTATAGTCTCCACTTTATTCTGTCCACTACAGTCTTTCCACTATAGTCTTTCCACTATAAACTGTCCACTTTTGTCTTTCCACTTTAGTCTTTCCACTTTAGTCTGTCCACTTTAGTCTTTCCACTATATTCTGTCCACTTTGGTCTTTCCACTTTAGTCTTTCCGCTTTAGTCTGTCCACTTTAGTCTTTCCACTTTAGTTCGTCCACTTTAGTCTGTCCACTTTAGTCTTTCATCTTTAGTCATTTCCACTATCTTCTGTCCACTTTAGTCTTTCCACTTTAGTCCTTCCACTTTAGTCTGTCCAATTTAGTCTTTCCACTATAGTCTGTCCACTTTAGTCTTTCCACTATAGTCCGTCCACTTTAGTCTTTCCACTTTAGTCTTTCCACTTTAGTCTTTCCACTATAGTCCGTCCACTTTAGTTTTTCCACTTTAGTCTTTCCACTTTAGTCTGTCCACTTTTGTCTTTCCACTATAGACTGTCCACTTTAGTCTTTCCACTATTCTCTGTCCACTTTAGTCTTTCCACTATAGTCTCCACTTTATTCTGTCCACTACAGTCTTTCCACTATAGTCTTTCCACTATAGTCTGTCCACTTTAGTCTTTCCACTTTAGTCTTTCCACTTTAGTCTGTCCACTTTAGTCTTTCCACTATAGTCTGTCCACTTTTGTCTTTCCACTTAGTCTTTCCACTATAGTCTTTCCACTATAGTCTGTCCACTTTAGTGTTTCCACTTTAGTCTTTCCACTTTAGACTGTCCACTTTAGTCTTTCCACTATAGTCCGTCCACTTTAGTCATTCCACTTTAGTCTTTCCGCTTTAGTCTGTCCACTTAGTCTTTCCACTAGAGTCTGTCCAGTTTAGTCGGTCCACTTTAGTCTTTCCACTATGGTCTCCACTTTGTTCTGTCCACTACAGTTTTTCCACTATAGTCTTTCCACTATAGTCTGTCAACTTTAGTCTTTCCACTTTAGTTTTTCCACTTTAGTCTGTCCACTTCAGTCTTTCCACTATAGTCTGTCCACTTTAGTCTTTCCACTTTAGTCTTTCCACTATAGTCTCCACTTTATTCTGTCCACTACAGTCTTTCCACTATAGTCTTTCCACTTTATTCTGTCCACTTTAGTCTTTCCACTATCTTCTGTCCACTTTAGTCTTTCCACTTTAGTCTGTCCACTTGAGTCTTTCCACTATAGTCTGTCCACTTTAGTCTTTCAACTTTAGTCTTTCCACTTTAGTCTTTCCACTATAGTCTCCACTTTATTCTGTGCACTACAGTCTTTCCACTATAGTCTTTCCACTATAATCTGTCCACTTTAGTCTTTCCACTTTAGTCTTTCCACTTTAGTCTGTCCACTTTAGTCTTTCCACTATAGACTGTCCACTTTAGTCTTTCCACTATTCTCTGTCCACTTTAGTCTTTCCACTATAGTCTCCACTTTATTCTGTCCACTACAGTCTTTCCACTATAGTCTTTCCACTATATTCTGTCCACTTTAGTCTTTCCACTTTAGTCTTTCCACTTTAGTCTGTCCACTTTAGTCTTTCCACTATAGTCTGTCCACTAGAGTCTTTCCACTACAGTCTTTCGACTATAGTCTTTCCACTATAGTCTGTCCACTTTAGTCTTTCCACTATTCTCTGTCCACTTTAGTCTTTCCACTATAGTCTCAACTTTATTCTGTCCACTACAGTTTTTCCTATAGTCTTTCAACTATAGTCTGTCTACTTTAGTCTTTCCACTATAGTTTCCACTTTATTCTGTCCACTACAGTCTTTCCACTATTCTCTGTCCACTTTAGTCTTTCCACTTTAGTCTTTCCACTATAGTCTCCACTTTATTCTGTCCACTACAGTCTCTCCACTATAGTATTTCCACTATAGTCTGTCCACTTTAGTCTTTCCACTATTCTCTGTCCACTTTAGTCTTTCCACCATACCCTCCACTTTATTCTGTCCACTACAGTCTTTCCACTATAGTCTTTCCACTATAGTCTGTCCACTTTAGTCTTTCCACTTTAGTCTTTCCACTTTAGTCTGTCCACTTTAGTCTTTCCACTATAGTCTGTCCACTTTAGTCTTTCCACTTTTCTCTGTCCACTTTAGTCTTTCCACTTTAGTCTTTCCACTTTAGTCTGTCCACTTTAGTCTTTCCACTATAGTCTGTCCACTTTAGTCTTTCCACTTTTCTCTGTCCACTTTAGTCTTTCCACTTTAGTCATTCCACTATAGTCTAACTAATCTAAAAAATCTGTCCACTACAGTTTTTCCACTATAGTCTTTCCACTATAGTCTGTCCACTTTAGTCTTTCCACTTTAGTCTTTCCACTTTAGTCTTTCCACTTTGGTCTTTCCACTTTAGTCTTTCCACTTTAGTTTGTCCACTTTCGTCTGTCCACTTTAGTCTTTCCACTTTAGTCATTTCCACTTCAGTCTTTCCACTATAGTCTGTCCACTTTAGTCTTTCCACTTTAGTCTTTCCACTATAGTCTCCACTTCATTCTGTCCACTACAGTCTTTCCACTATAGTCTTTCCACTATAAACTGTCCACTTTAGTCTTTCCACTTTAGTCTTTCCACTTTAGTCTGTCCACTTTAGTCTTTCCACTATAGTCTGTCCACTTTATTCTGTCCACTACAGTCTTTCCACTATAGTCTTTCCACTATAGTCTGTCCACTTTAGTCATTCCATTTTAGTCTTTCCACTATAGTCTCCAGTTTATTCTGTCCACTACAGTCTTTCCACTATAGTCTTTCCACTTTATTCTGTCCACTTTAGTCTTTCCACTATCTTCTGTCCACTTTAGTCTTTCCACTTTAGTCTTTCCACTTTAGTCTGTCCACTTTAGTCTTTCCACTATAGTCTGTCCACTTTAGTCTTTCCACTTTAGTCTTTCCACTTTAGTCTTTCCACTGTAGTCTCCACTTTATTCTGTCCACTACAGTCTTTCCACTATAGTCTTTCCACTATATTCTGTCCACTTTAGTCTTTCCACTTTAGTCTTTCCACTTGAGTCTGTCCACTTTAGTCTTTCCACTATAGTCTGTCCACTTTAGTCTTTCCACTACAGTCTTTCCACTATAGTCTTTCCACTATAGTCTGTCCACTTTAGTCTTTCCACTATTCTCTGTCCACTTTAGTCTTTCCACTATAGTCTCCACTTTATTCTGTCCACTACAGACTTTCCACTATAGTCTTTCAACTATAGTCTGTCCACTTTAGTCTTTCCACTTTAGTCTTTCCACTATAGTTTCCACTTTAGTCTTTCCACTATAGTCTGTCCACTTTAGTCTTTCCACTACAGTCTTTCCACTATAGTCTTTCCACTATAGTCTGTCCACTTTAGTCTTTCCACTATTCTCTGTCAACTTTTGTCTTTCCACTATAGTCTCCACTTTATTTTGTCCACTACAGACTTTCCACTTTAGTCTTTCCACTATAGTCTGTCCACTTTAGTCTTTCCAATACAGTCTTTCCACTATAGTATTTCCACTATAGTCTGTCCACTTTAGTCTTTCCACTATTCTCTGTCCACTTTAGTCTTTCCACTATAGTCTCCACTTTATTCTGTCCACTACAGACTTTCCACTATAGTCTTTCAACTATAGTCTGTCCACTTTAGTCTTTCCACTTTAGTCTTTCCACTATAGTTTCCACTTTAGTCTTTCCACTATAGTCTGTCCACTTTAGTCTTTCCACTACAGACTTTCCACTATAGTCTTTCAACTATAGTCTGTCCACTTTAGTCTTTCCACTTTAGTCTTTCCACTATAGTTTCCACTTTATTCTGTCCACTACAGTCTTTCCACTATTCTCTGTCCACTTTAGTCTTTCCACTTTAGTCTTTCCACTATAGTCTCCACTTTATTCTGTCCACTACAGTCTCTCCACTATAGTATTTCCACTATTGTCTCTCCACTTTAGTCTTTCCACTTTAGTCTTTCAACTTTAGTCTGTCCACTTTAGTCTTTCCACTATAGTCTTTCCACTTTGGTCTTTCCACTTTAGTCTTTCCACTTTAGTCTGTCCACTTTAGTCTGTCCACTTTAGTCTTTCCACTTTATTCTGTCCACTTCAGTGTGTACACTTTAGTCTGTCCACTGAGTCTTTCCACTTCAGTCTTTCCACTTTAGTCTTTCCACTATAGTCTGTCCACTTTAGTCTTTCCACTTTAGTCTTTCCACTATAGTCTCCACTTTATTCTGTCCACTACTGTCTTTCCACTATAGTCTTTCCACTATAGTCTGTCCACTTGAGTCTTTCCACTTTAGTCTTTCCAATTTAGTCTGTCCACTTTAGTCTTTCCACTATAGACTGTCCACTTTAGTCTTTCCACTATTCTCTGTCCACTTTAGTCTTTCCACTATAGTCTCCACTTTATTCTGTCCACTACAGTCTTTCCACTATAGTCTTTCCACTATATTCTGTCCACTTTAGTCTTTCCACTTTAGTCTTTCCACTATAGTCTGTCCACTTTAGTGTTTCCACTTTAGTCATTCCACTATAGTCTCTCCAATTTAGTCTTTCCACTTTAGTCTTTCCGCTTTAGTCTGTCCACTTAGTCTTTCCACTAGAGTCTGTTATTCTGTCCACTACAGTCTTTCCAATATAGTCTTTCCACTATAGTCTGTCCACTTTAGTCTTTCCACTTTAGTTTTTCCACTTTAGCCTGTCCACTTCAGTCTTTCCACTATAGTCTGTCCACTATAGTCTTTCCACTTTAGTCTTTCCACTATAGTCTCTCCATTTTAGTCTTTCCACTTTAGTCTTTCCGCTTTAGTCTGTCCACTTAGTCTTTCCACTAGAGTCTGTTATTCTGTTCACTACAGTCTTTCCAATATAGTCTTTTCACTATAGTCTTTCCACTTTAGTCTTTCCACTTTAGTCTTTCCACTTTAGTCTTTCCGCTTTAGTCTGTCCACTTAGTCTTTCCACTAGAGTCTGCCCACTTTAGTCGGTTCACTTTAGTCTTTCCACTATAGTCTCTACTTTATTCTGTCCACTACAGTCTTTCCACTATAGTCTTTCCACTATAGTCTGTCCACTTTAGTCTTTCCACTTCAGTTTTTCCACTTTAGTCTGTCCACTTCAGTCTTTCCACTATAGTCTGTCCACTTTAGTCTTTCCACTTTAGTTTTTCCACTTTAGCCTGTCCACTTCAGTCTTTCCACTATAGTCTGTCCACTTTAGTCTTTCCACTTTAGTCTTTCCACTATAGTCTCCACTTTATTCTGTCCACTACAGTCTTTCCACTATAGTCTTTTCACTATAGTCTGTCCACTTTAGTCTTTCCACTATTCTCGGTCCACTTTAGTCTTTCCACTATAGTCTCCACTTTATTCTGTCCACTACAGTTTTTCCACTATAGTCTTTCAACTAGAGTCTGTCCACTTTAGTCTTTCCACTTTAGTCTTTCCACTATAGTCTCCACTTTATTCTGTCCACTACAGTCTTTCCACTATTCTCTGTCCACTTTAGTCTTTCCACTATAGTCTTCACTTTATTCTGTCCACTACAGTCTCTCCACTATAGTCTTTCCACTATAGTCTGTCCACTTTAGTCTTTCCACTATTCTTTGTCCACTATAGTCTTTCCACTATAGTCTGTCCACTTTAGTGTTTCCACTTTAGTCTTTCCACTTTAGTCTTTCCACTTTGGTCTTTCCACTTTAGTCTTTCCACTTTAGTTTGTCCACTTTCGTCTGTCCACTTTAGTCTTTCCACTTTAGTCATTTCCACTATCTTCTGTCCACTTTAGTCTTTCCACTATTCTCTGTCCACTTTAGTCTTTCCACTATAGTCTCCACTTCATTCTGTCCACTACAGTCTTTCCACTATAGTCTTTCCACTATAAACTGTCCACTTTAGTCTTTCCACTTTAGTCTGTCCACTTTAGTCTTTCCACTATAGTCTGTCCACTTTAGTCTTTCCACTACAGTCTGTCCATTTTAGTCTTTCCACTATAGTCTGTCCACTTTAGTCTTTCCACTTTAGTCTTTCCACTTTAGTCTTTCCACTTTAGTCTTTCCACTATCGACTGTCCACTTTAGTCTTTCCACTATTCTCTGTCCACTTTAGTCTTTCCACTATAATTTCCACTTTATTCTGTCCACTACAGTCTTTCCACTTTAGTCTTTCCACTATAGTTTCCACTTTAGTCTTTCCACTATAGTCTTTCCACTTTAGTCCTTCCACTACAGTCTTTCCACTATAGTCTTTCCACTATAGTTTGTCCACTTTAGTCTTTCCACTATTCTCTGTCAACTTTAGTCTTTCCACTATAGTCTCCACTTTATTTTATCCACTACAGACTTTCCACTTTAGTCTTTCCACTATAGTCTGTCCACTTTAGTCTTTCCACTACAGTCTTTCCACTATTGTCTTTCCACTATAGTCTGTCCACTTTAGTCTTTCCACTATTCTCTGTCCACTTTAGTCTTTCCACTATAGTCTCCACTTTATTCTGTCCACTACAGACTTTCCACTATAGTCTTTCAACTATAGTCTGTCCACTTTAGTCTTTCCACTTTAGTCTTTCCACTATAGTTTCCACTTTAGTCTTTCCACTATAGTCTGTCCACTTTAGTCTTTCCACTACAGACTTTCCACTATAGTCTTTCAACTATAGTCTGTCCACTTTAGTCTTTCCACTTTAGTCTTCCCACTATAGTTTCCACTTTATTCTGTCCACTACAGTCTTTCCACTATTCTCTGTCCACTTTAGTCTTTCCACTTTAGTCTTTCCACTATAGTCTCCACTTTATTCTGTCCACTACAGTCTCTCCACTATAGTATTTCCACTATAGTCTGTCCACTTTAGTCTTTCCACTTTAGTCTTTCAACTTTAGTCTGTCCACTTTAGTCTTTCCACTATAGTCTTTCCACTTTGGTCTTTCCACTTTAGTCTTTCCACTTTAGTCTGTCCACTTTAGTCTGTCCACTTTAGTCTTTCCACTTTAGTCTGTCCACTTTAGTCTTTCCACTATAGACTGTCCACTTTAGTCTTTCCACTATTCTCTGTCCACTTTAGTCTTTCCACTATAGTCTCCACTTTATTCTGTCCACTACAGTCTTTCCACTATAGTCTTTCCATTATATTCTGTCCACTTTAGTCTTTCCACTTTAGTCTTTCCACTACAGTCTTTCCACTATAGTCTTTCCCCTATAGTCTGTCCACTTTAGTCTTTCCACTATTCTCTGTCCACTTTAGTCTTTCCACTATAGTCTCCACTTTATTCTGTCCACTACAGACTTTCCACTATAGTCTTTCAACTATAGTCTGTCCACTTTAGTCTTTCCACTTTAGTCTTTCCACTATAGTCTGTCCACTTTAGTCTTTCCACTACAGTCTTTCCACTATAGTCTTTCCACTATAGTCTGTCCACTTTAGTCTTTCCACTATTCTCTGTCAACTTTAGTCTTTCCACTATAGTCTCCACTTTATTTTGTCCACTACAGACTTTCCACTTTAGTCTTTCCACTATAGTCTGTCCACTTTAGTCTTTCCACTACAGTCTTTCCACTATAGTATTTCCACTATAGTCTGTCCACTTTAGTCTTTCCACTATTCTCTGTCCACTTTAGTCTTTCCACTATAGTCTCCACTTTATTCTGTCCACTACAGACTTTCCACTATAGTCTTTCAACTATAGTCTGTCCACTTTAGTCTTTCCACTTTAGTCTTTCCACTATAGTTTCCACTTTAGTCTTTCCACTATAGTCTGTCCACTTTAGTCTTTCCACTACAGACTTTCCACTATAGTCTTTCAACTATAGTCTGTCCACTTTAGTCTTTCCACTTTAGTCTTTCCACTATAGTTTCCACTTTATTCTGTCCACTACAGTCTTTCCACTATTCTCTGTCCACTTTAGTCTTTCCACTTTAGTCTTTCCACTATAGTCTCCACTTTATTCTGTCCACTACAGTCTCTCCACTATAGTATTTCCACTATTGTCTCTCCACTTTAGTCTTTCCACTTTAGTCTTTCAACTTTAGTCTGTCCACTTTAGTCTTTCCACTGTAGTCTTTCCACTTTGGTCTTTCCACTTTAGTCTTTCCACTTTAGTCTGTCCACTTTAGTCTGTCCACTTTAGTCTTTCCACTTTATTCTGTCCACTTCAGTGTGTACACTTTAGTCTGTCCACTGAGTCTTTCCACTTCAGTCTTTCCACTTTAGTCTTTCCACTATAGTCTGTCCACTTTAGTCTTTCCACTTTAGTCTTTCCACTATAGTCTCCACTTTATTCTGTCCACTACTGTCTTTCCACTATAGTCTTTCCACTATAGTCTGTCCACTTGAGTCTTTCCACTTTAGTCTTTCCACTTTAGTCTGTCCACTTTAGTCTTTCCACTATAGACTGTCCACTTTAGTCTTTCCACTATTCTCTGTCCACTTTAGTCTTTCCACTATAGTCTCCACTTTATTCTGTCCACTACAGTCTTTCCACTATAGTCTTTCCACTATATTCTGTCCACTTTAGTCTTTCCACTTTAGTCTTTCCACTATAGTCTGTCCACTTTAGTGTTTCCACTTTAGTCATTCCACTATAGTCTCTCCAATTTAGTCTTTCCACTTTAGTTTTTCCGCTTTAGTCTGTCCACTTAGTCTTTCCACTAGAGTCTGTTATTCTGTCCACTACAGTCTTTCCAATATAGTCTTTTCACTATAGTCTTTCCACTTTAGTCTTTCCACTTTAGTCTTTCCACTTTAGTCTTTCCGCTTTAGTCTGTCCACTTAGTCTTTCCACTAGAGTCTGTCCACTTTAGTCGGTCCACTTTAGTCTTTCCACTATAGTCTCCACTTTATTCTGTCCACTACAGTCTTTCCACTATAGTCTTTCCACTATAGTCTGTCCACCTTAGTCTTTCCACTTTAGTTTTTCCACTTTAGTCTGTCCACTTCAGTCTTTCCACTATAGTCTGTCCACTTTAGTCTTTCCACTTTAGTTTTTCCACTTTAGCCTGTCCACTTCAGTCTTTCCACTATAGTCTGTCCACTTTAGTCTTTCCACTTTAGTCTTTCCACTATAGTCTCTCCATTTTAGTCTTTCCACTTTAGTCTTTCCGCTTTAGTCTGTCCACTTAGTCTTTCCACTAGAGTCTGTTATTCTGTCCACTACAGTCTTTCCAATATAGTCTTTTCACTATAGTCTTTCCACTTTAGTCTTTCCACTTTAGTCTTTCCACTTTAGTCTTTCCGCTTTAGTCTGTCCACTTAGTCTTTCCACTAGAGTCTGTCCACTTTAGTCGGTTCACTTTAGTCTTTCCACTATAGTCTCCACTTTATTCTGTCCACTACAGTCTTTCCACTATAGTCTTTCCACTATAGTCTGTCCACTTTAGTCTTTCCACTTCAGTTTTTCCACTTTAGTCTGTCCACTTCAGTCTTTCCACTATAGTCTGTCCACTTTAGTCTTTCCACTTTAGTTTTTCCACTTTAGCCTGTCCACTTCAGTCTTTCCACTATAGTCTGTCCACTTTAGTCTTTCCACTTTAGTCTTTCCACTATAGTCTCCACTTTATTCTGTCCACTACAGTCTTTCCACTATAGTCTTTTCACTATAGTCTGTCCACTTTAGTCTTTCCACTATTCTCGGTCCACTTTAGTCTTTCCACTATAGTCTCCACTTTATTCTGTCCACTACAGTTTTTCCACTATAGTCTTTCAACTAGAGTCTGTCCACTTTAGTCTTTCCACTTTAGTCTTTCCACTATAGTCTCCACTTTATTCTGTCCACTACAGTCTTTCCACTATTCTCTGTCCACTTTAGTCTTTCCACTATAGTCTTCACTTTATTCTGTCCACTACAGTCTCTCCACTATAGTCTTTCCACTATAGTCTGTCCACTTTAGTCTTTCCACTATTCTTTGTACACTATAGTCTTTCCACTATAGTCTGTCCACTTTAGTGTTTCCACTTTAGTCTTTCCACTTTAGTCTTTCCACTTTGGTCTTTCCACTTTAGTCTTTCCACTTTAGTTTGTCCACTTTCGTCTGTCCACTTTAGTCTTTCCACTTTAGTCATTTCCACTATCTTCTGTCCACTTTAGTCTTTCCACTATTCTCTGTCCACTTTAGTCTTTCCACTATAGTCTCCACTTCATTCTGTCCACTACAGTCTTTCCACTATAGTCTTTCCACTATAAACTGTCCACTTTAGTCTTTCCACTTTAGTCTGTCCACTTTAGTCTTTCCACTATAGTCTGTCCACTTTAGTCTTTCCACTACAGTCTGTCCATTTTAGTCTTTCCACTATAGTCTGTCCACTTTAGTCTTTCCACTTTAGTCTTTCCACTTTAGTCTTTCCACTTTAGTCTTTCCACTATAGACTGTCCACTTTAGTCTTTCCACTATTCTCTGTCCACTTTAGTCTTTCCACTATAATTTCCACTTTATTCTGTCCACTACAGTCTTTCCACTTTAGTCTTTCCACTATAGTTTCCACTTTAGTCTTTCCACTATAGTCTTTCCACTTTAGTCTTTCCACTACAGTCTTTCCACTATAGTCTTTCCACTATAGTTTGTCCACTTTAGTCTTTCCACTATTCTCTGTCAACTTTAGTCTTTCCACTATAGTCTCCACTTTATTTTATCCACTACAGACTTTCCACTTTAGTCTTTCCACTATAGTCTGTCCACTTTAGTCTTTCCACTACAGTCTTTCCACTATTGTCTTTCCACTATAGTCTGTCCACTTTAGTCTTTCCACTATTCTCTGTCCACTTTAGTCTTTCCACTATAGTCTCCACTTTATTCTGTCCACTACAGACTTTCCACTATAGTCTTTCAACTATAGTCTGTCCACTTTAGTCTTTCCACTTTAGTCTTTCCACTATAGTTTCCACTTTAGTCTTTCCACTATAGTCTGTCCACTTTAGTCTTTCCACTACAGACTTTCCACTATAGTCTTTCAACTATAGTCTGTCCACTTTAGTCTTTCCACTTTAGTCTTCCCACTATAGTTTCCACTTTATTCTGTCCACTACAGTCTTTCCACTATTCTCTGTCCACTTTAGTCTTTCCACTTTAGTCTTTCCACTATAGTCTCCACTTTATTCTGTCCACTACAGTCTCTCCACTATAGTATTTCCACTATAGTCTGTCCACTTTAGTATTTCCACTTTAGTCTTTCAACTTTAGTCTGTCCACTTTAGTCTTTCCACTATAGTCTTTCCACTTTGGTCTTTCCACTTTAGTCTTTCCACTTTAGTCTGTCCACTTTAGTCTGTCCACTATAGACTGTCCACTTTAGTCTTTCCACTATTCTCTGTCCACTTTAGTCTTTCCACTATAGTCTCCACTTTATTCTGTCCACTACAGTCTTTCCACTATAGTCTTTCCATTATATTCTGTCCACTTTAGTCTTTCCACTTTAGTCTTTCCACTATAGTCTGTCCACTTTAGTGTTTCCACTTTAGTCATTCCACTTTAGTCTGTCCACTTTGGTCTTTCCACTATAGTCTCTCCATTTTAGTCTTTCCACTTTAGTCTTTCCGCTTTAGTCTGTCCACTTAGTCTTTCCACTAGAGTCTGTTATTCTGTCCACTCCAGTCTTTCCAATATAGTCTTTTCACTATAGTCTTTCCACTTTAGTCTTTCCACTTTCGTCTTTCCACTTTAGTCTTTCCGCTTTAGTCTGTCCACTTAGTCTTTCCACTAGAGTCTGTCCACTTTAGTCGGTCCTCTTTAGTCTTTCCACTATAGTCTCCACTTTATTCTGTCCACTACAGTCTTTCCACTATAGTCTTTCCATTATATTCTGTCCACTTTAGTCTTTCCACTTTAGTCTTTCCACTATAGTCTGTCCACTTTAGTGTTTCCACTTTAGTCATTCCACTTTAGTCTGTCCACTTTGGTCTTTCCACTATAGTCTCTCCTTTTTAGTCTTTCCACTTTAGTCTTTCCGCTTTAGTCTGTCCACTTAGTCTTTCCACTAGAGTCTGTTATTCTGTCCACTCCAGTCTTTCCAATATAGTCTTTTCACTATAGTCTTTCCACTTTAGTCTTTCCACTTTCGTCTTTCCACTTTAGTCTTTCCGCTTTAGTCTGTCCACTTAGTCTTTCCACTAGAGTCTGTCCACTTTAGTCGGTCCACTTTAGTCTTTCCACTATAGTCTCCACTTTATTCTGTCCACTACAGTCTTTCCACTATAGTCTTTCCACTATAGTCTGTCCACTTTAGTCTTTCCACTTTAGTTTTTCCACTTTAGTCTTTCCACTTTAGTCTTTCCACTATAGACTGTCCACTTTAGTCTTTCCACTATTCTCTGTCCACTTTAGTCTTTCCACTATAGTCTCCACTTTATTCTGTCCACTACAGTCTTTCCACTATAGTCTTTCCATTATATTCTGTCCACTTTAGTCTTTCCACTTTAGTCTTTCCACTATAGTCTGTCCACTTTAGTGTTTCCACTTTAGTCATTCAACTTTAGTCTGTCCACTTTGGTCTTTCCACTATAGTCTCTCCATTTTAGTCTTTCCACTTTAGTCTTTCCGCTTTAGTCTGTCCACTTAGTCTTTCCACTAGAGTCTGTTATTCTGTCCACTCCAGTCTTTCCAATATAGTCTTTTCACTATAGTCTTTCCACTTTAGTCTTTCCACTTTCGTCTTTCCACTTTAGTCTTTCCGCTTTAGTCTGTCCACTTAGTCTTTCCACTAGAGTCTGTCCACTTTAGTCGGTCCACTTTAGTCTTTCCACTATAGTCTCCACTTTATTCTGTCCACTACAGTCTTTCCACTATAGTCTTTCCACTATAGTCTGTCCACTTTAGTCTTTCCACTTTAGTTTTTCCACTATAGTCTGTCCACTTTAGTCTTCCCACTTTAGTTTTTCCACTATAGTCTCCACTTTATTCTGTCCACTACAGTCTTTCCACTATAGTCTTTCCACTATAGTCTGTCCACTTTATTCTGTCCACTACAGTCTTTCCACTATAGTCTTTCAACTAGAGTCTGTCCACTTTAGTCTTTCCACTTTAGTCTTTCCACTATAGTCTCCACTTCATTCTGTCCACTACAGTCTTTCCACTATTCTCTGTCCACTTTAGTCTTTCCACTATAGTCTCCACTTTATTCGGTACACTACAGTCTCTCCACTATAGTCTTTCCACTATAGTCTGTCCACTTTAGTCTTTCCACTATTCTTTGTCCACATTAGTCTTTCCACTATACTCTCCACTTTATTCTTTCCACTACAGTCTTTCCACGATAGTCTTTCCACTATAGTCTGTCCACTTTAGTCTATCCACTTAAGTCTTTCCTCTTTAGTCTGTCCACTTTAGTCTTTCCACTATAGTCTGTCCACTTTAGTCTTTCCACTATTCTCTGTCTACTTTAGTCTTTCCACTTTAGTCTTTCCACTACAGACTCCACTTTATTCTGTCCACTACAGTCTTTCCACTATAGTCTTTCCACTATAAACTACACTTTAGTCTTTCCACTTTAGTCTGTCCACTTTAGTCTTTCCACTATAGTCTGTCCACTTTGGTCTTTCCACTTTAGTCTTTCCGCTTTAGTCTGTCCACTTTAGTCTTTCCACTATTCTCGGTCCACTTTAGTCTTTCCACTATAGTCTCCACTTTATTCTGTCCACTACAGTCTTTCCACTATAGTCTTTCAACTAGAGTCTGTCCACTTTAGTCTTTCCACTACAGTCTTTCCACTATAGTCTTTCCACTATAGTCTGTCCACTTTAGTCTTTCCACTATTCTCTGTCAACTTTAGTCTTTCCACTATAGTCTCCACTTTATTCTGTCCACTACAGATTTTCCACTTTAGTCTTTCCACTATAGTCTGTCCACTTTAGTCTTTCCACTACAGTCTTTCCACTATAGTCTTTCCACTATAGTCTGTCCACTTTAGTCTTTCCACTATTCTCTGTCCACTTTAGTCTTTCCACTATAGTCTCCACTTTATTCTGTCCACTACAGACTTTCCACTATAGTCTTTCAAATATAGTCTGTCCACTTTAGTCTTTCCACTTTAGTCTTTCCACTATAGTTTCCACTTTAGTCTTTCCACTTTAGTCTGTCCACTTTAGTCTGTCCACTTTAGTCTTTCCACTTTATTCTGTCCACTTCAGTGTGTACACTTTAGTCTGTCCACTGAGTCTTTCCACTTCAGTCTTTCCACTTTAGTCTTTCCACTATAGTCTGTCCACTTTAGTCTTTCCACTATTCTCTGTCCACTTTAGTCTTTCCACTATAGTCTCCACTTTATTCTGTCCACTACAGTCTTTCCACTATAGTCTTTCCATTCTATTCTGTCCACTTTAGTCTTTCCACTTTAGTCTTTCCACTATAGTCTGTCCACTTTAGTGTTTCCACTTTAGTCATTCTACTTTAGTCTGTCCACTTTGGTCTTTCCACTATAGTCTCTCCATTTTAGTCTTTCCACTTTAGTCTTTCCGCTTTAGTCTGTCCACTTAGTCTTTCCACTAGAGTCTGTTATTCTGTCCACTACAGTCTTTCCAATATAGTCTTTTCACTATAGTCTTTCCACTTTAGTCTTTCCACTTTAGTCTTTCCACTTTAGTCTTTCCGCTTTAGTCTGTCCACTTAGTCTTTCCACTAGAGTCTGTCCACTTTAGTCGGTCCACTTTAGTCTTTCCACTATAGTCTCCACTTTATTCTGTCCACTACAGTCTTTCCACTATAGTCTTTCCACTATAGTCTGTCCACTTTAGTCTTTCCACTTTAGTTTTTCAACTTTAGTCTGTCCACTTCAGTCTTTCCACTATAGTCTGTCCACTTTAGTCTTCCCACTTTAGTTTTTCCACTTTAGCCTGTCCACTTCAGTCTTTCCACTATAGTCTGTCCACTTTAGTCTTTCCACTTTAGTCTCTCCACTATCGTCTCCACTTTATTCTGTCCACTACAGTCTTTCCACTATAGTCTTTTCACTATAGTCTGTCCACTTTAGTCTTTCCACTATTCTCGGTCCAATTTAGTCTTTCCACTATAGTCTCCACTTTATTCTGTCCACTACATTCTTTCCACTATAGTCTTTCAACTAGAGTCTGTCCACTTTAGTCTTTCCACTTTAGTCTTTCCACTATAGTCTCCACTTCATTCTGTCCACTACAGTCTTTCCACTATTCTTTGTCCACTTTAGTCTTTCCACTATACTCTCCACTTTATTCTTTCCACTACAGTCTTTCCACGATAGTCTTTCCACTATAGTCTGTCCACTTTAGTCTATCCACTTAAGTCTTTCCTCTTTTGTCTGTCCACTTTAGTCTTTCCACTATAGTCTGTCCACTTTAGTCTTTCCACTATTCTCTGTCCACTTCAGTCTTTCCACTATAGTCTGTCCACTACAGTCTTTCCACTTTAGTCTTTCCACTATTCTCTGTCTACTTTAGTCTTTCTACTATGGTCTCCACTTTATTCTGTCCACTTTAGTCTTTCCACTATTCTCTGTCCACTTTAGTCTTTCCACCATTGTCTCCACTTTATTCTTTCCACTATAGTCTCCACTTTATTCTGTCCACTACAGTCTTTCCACTTTAGTCTTTCCACTATTCTCTGTCCACTTTAGTCTTTCCACTATAGTCTTTCCACTATAGTCTGTCCACTTTAGTCTTTCCACTATTCTCTGTCCACTTTAGTCTTTCCACCATAGTCTCCACTTTATTCTGTCCACTACAGTCTTTCCACTATAGTCTGACCACTTTAGTCTTTCCAATTTAGTTTTTCCACTTTAGTCTGTCCACTTCAGTCTTTCCACTATAGTCTGTCCACTTTAGTCTTTCCACTTTAGTCTTTCCACTATAGTCTCCACTTTATTCTGTCCACTACAGTCTTTCCACTATAGTCTTTCCACTATAAACTGTCCACTTTAGTCTTTCCACTTTAGTCTTTCCACTTCATTCTGTCCACTACAGTCTTTCCACTATAGTCTTTCAACTATAAACTGTCCACTTTAGTCTTTCCACTTTAGTCTGTCCACTTTAGTCTTTCCACTATAGTCTTTCCACTTTAGTCTTTCCACTATAGTCTGTCCACTTTAGTCTTTCCACTATAGTCTGTCCACTTTAGTCTTTCCACTTTAGTCTTTTCACTTTAGTCTTTCCACTTTAGTCTTTCCACTATAGACTGTCCACTTTAGTCTTTCCACTATTCTCTGTCCACTTTAGTCTTTCCACAATAGTCTCCACTTTATTCTGTCCACTACAGTCTTTCCACTATAGTCTTTCCACTATAGTCTGTCCACTTTAGTCTTTCCACTTTAGTCTTTCCACTTTAGTCTGTCCACTTTAGTCTTTCCACTATAGTCTGTCCACTTTAGTCTTTCCACTTTAGTCTTTCCGCTTTAGTCTGTCCACTTAGTCTTTCCACTATAGTCTTTCCACTATAGTCTGTCCACTTTAGTGTTTGCACTTTAGTCTTTCCACTTTAGTCTGTCCACTTTATTCTTTCCAGTATAGTCTGTCCACTTTAGTCTTTCCACTTTAGTCTTTCCACTTTATTCTGTCCACTACAGTCTTTCCACTATAGTCTTTCCACTATAGTCTGTCCACTTTAGTCTTTCCACTTTAGTTTTTCCACTTTAGTCTGTCCACTTCAGTCTTTCCACTATAGTCTGTCCACTTTAGTCATTCCATTTTAGTCTTTCCACTATAGTCTCCAGTTTATTCTGTCCACTACAGTCTTTCCACTATAGTCTTTCCACTTTATTCTGTTCACTTTAGTCTTTCCACTATCTTCTGTCCACTTTAGTCTTTCCACTTTAGTCTTTCCACTTTAGTCTGTCCTCTTTAGTCTTTCCACTATAGTCTGTCCACTCCAGTCTTTCCACTTTAGTCTTTCCGCTTTAGTCTTTCAACTATAGTCTCCACTTTATTCTGTCCACTACAGTCTTTCCACTATAGTCTTTCCACTATATTCTGTCCACTTTAGTCTTTCCACTTTAGTCTTTCCACTTTAGTCTGTCCACTTTAGTCTTTCCACTATAGTCTGTCCACTTTAGTCTTTCCACTACAGTCTTTCCACTATAGTCTTTCCACTATAGTCTGTCCACTTTAGTCTTTCCACTATTCTCTGTCCACTTTAGTCTTTCCACTATAGTCTCCACTTTATTCTGTCCACTACAGACTTTCGACTATAGTCTTTCAACTATAGTCTGTCCACTTTAGTCTTTCCACTTTAGTCTTTCCACTATAGTTTCCACTTTATTCTGTCCACTACAGTCTTTCCACTATTCTCTGTCCACTTTAGTCTTTCCACTATAGTCTCCACTTTATTCTGTCCACTACAGTCTCTCCACTGTAGTATTTCCATTATAGTCTGTCCACTTTAGTCTTTCCACTATTCTCTGTCCACTTTAGTCTTTCCACTATACTCTCCACTTTATTCTGTCCACTACAGTCTTTCCACTATAGTCTTTCCACTATAGTCTGTCCACTTTAGTCTTTCCACTTTAGTCTTTCAACTTTAGTCTGTCCACTTTAGTCTTTCCGCTATTCTCTGTCCACTTTAGTCTTTCCACTATAGTCTCCACTTTATTCTGTCCACTACAGTCTTTCCACTATAGTCTTTCCACTATATTCTGTCCACTTTAGTCTTTCCACTTTAGTCTTTCCACTTTAGTCTGTCCACTTTAGTCGTTCCACTATAGTCTGTCCACTTTAGTCTTTCCACTACAGTCTTTCCACTATAGTCTTTCCACTATAGTCTGTCCACTTTAGTCTTTCCACTATTCTCTGTCCACTTTAGTCTTTCCACTATAGTTTCCATTTTATTCTGTCCACTACAGACTTTCCACGATAGTCTTTCAACTATAGTCTGTCCACTTTAGTCTTTCCACTTTAGTCTTTCCACTATAGTTTCCACTTTATTCTGTCCACTACAGTCTTTCCACTATTCTCTGTCCCCTTTAGTCTTTCCACTTTAGTCTTTCCACTATAGTCTCCACTTTATTCTGTCCACTACAGTCTCTCCACTATAGTATTTCCACTATAGTCTGTCCACTTTAGTCTTTCCACTTTAGTCTTTCAACTTTAGTCTGTCCACTTTAGTCTTTCCACTATAGTCTTTCCACTTTGGTCTTTCCACTTTAGTCTTTCCACTTTAGTCTGTCCACTTTAGTCTGTCCACTTTAGTCTTTCCACTTTATTCTGTCCACTTCAGTGTGTACACTTTAGTCTGTCCACTGAGTCTTTCCACTTCAGTCTTTCCACTTTAGTCTTTCCACTATAGTCTGTCTACTTTAGTCTTTCCACTTTAGTCTTTCCACTTTAGTCTTTCCACTATAGTCTCCACTTTATTCTGTCCACTACAGTCTTTCCACTATAGTCTTTCCACTATAGTCTGTCCACTTGAGTCTTTCCACTTTAGTCTTTCCACTTTAGTCTGTCCACTTTAGTCTTTCCACTATAGACTGTCCACTTTAGTCTTTCCACTATTCTCTGTCCAATTTAGTCTTTCCACTATAGTCTCCACTTTATTCTGTCCACTACAGTCTTTCCACTATAGTCTTTCCACTATATTCTGTCCACTTTAGTCTTTCCACTTTAGTCTTTCCACTTTAGTCTGTCCACTTTAGTCTTTCCACTATAGTCTGTCCACTTTAGTCTTTCCACTTTAGTCTTTCCGCTTTAATCTGTCCAATTAGTCTTTCCACTATAGTCTTTCCACTATAGTCTGTCCACTTTAGTGTTTCCACTTTAGTCATTCCACTTTAGTCTGTCCACTTTAGTCTTTCCACTATAGTCTGTCCACTTTAGTCTTTCCACTTTAGTCTTTCCTTTTTAGTCTGTCCACTTAGTCTTTCCACTAGAGTCTGTGATTCTGTCCACTACAGTCTTTCCAATATAGTCTTTTCACTATAGTCTTTCCACTTTAGTCTTTCACTTTAGTCTTTCCACTTTAGTCTGTCCACTTTAGTCTGTCCACTTTAGTCATTTCCACTATCTTCTGTCCACTTTAGTCTTTCCACTTTAGTCTTTCCACTTTAGTCTGTCCACTTTAGTCTTTCCACTACAGTCTGTCCACTTTAGTCTTTCCACTATAGTCTGTCCACTTTAGTCTTTCCACTTTAGTCTGTCCACTTTAGTCTGTCCACTTTAGTCTTTCCACTTTAGTCTGTCAACTTAGTCTTTCCACAAGAGTCTGTCCACTTTAGTCTGTCCACTTTAGTCTTTCCACTATAGTCTCCACTTTATTCTGTCCACTACAGTCTTTCCACCATAGTCTTTCCACTGTAGTCTGTCCACTTTAGTCTTTCCACTTTAGTCTTTCCACTATTTTCTGTCCACTTTAGTCTTTCCACTACTCTCTGTCCACTTTAGTCTTTCCGCTTCAGTCTTTCCACTAGAGTCTGTCCACCTTAGTCTTTCCACTTTAGTCTGTCCACTTTAGTCTCTCCACTTTAGTCTTTCCACTTTAGTCATTTCCACTATCTTCTGTCCACTTTAGTCTTTCCACTGTAATCTGTCCACTTTAGTTCTTCCACTATAGTCTGTCCACTTTAGTCTTTCCACTTTAGTCTTTTTAGTCTTTCCACTATAGCCTCCACTTTATTCTGTCCACTACAGTCTTTCCACTATAGTCTTTCCACTATAGTCTGTCCACTTTAGTCTTTCCACTTTAGTCTTTCCACTTTGGTCTGTCCACTTTAGTCTTTCCACTATAGACTGTCCACTTTAGTCTTTCCACTATTCTCTGTCCACTTTAGTCTTTCCACTATAGTTTCAACTTTATTCTGTCCACTACAGTCTTTCCACTATAGTCTTTCCACTATAGTCTGTCCACTTTAGTCTTTCCACTTTAGTCTTTCCACTTTAGTCTGTCCACTTTAGTCTTTCCACTATAGTCTATCAACTTTAGTCTTTCCACTTTAGTCTTTCCGCTTTAGTCTGGCCACTTAGTCTTTCCACTATAGTCTTTCCACTATAGTCCGTCCACTTTAGTCTTTCCACATTAGTCTTTCCACTTTAGTCTGTCCACTTCAGTCTTTCCACTATAGTCTGTCCACTTTAGTCTTTCCACTTTAGTCTTTCCGCTTTAGTCTGTCAACTTAGTCTTTCCACAAGAGTCTGTCCACTTTAGTCTGTCCACTTTAGTCTTTCCACTATCGTCTCCACTTTATTCTGTCCACTACAGTCTTTCCACTATAGTCTTTCCACTATAGTCTGTCCACTTTAGTCTTTCCAATTTAGTCTGTCCACTTTAGTCTTTCCACTATAGTCTGTCCACTTTAGTCTTTCCACTATTCTCTGTCCACTTTAGTCTTTCCAATTTAGTCTTTCCACTATAGTCTCCACTTTATTCTGTCCACTACTGTCTTTCCACTATAGTCTTTCCACTATAGTCTGTCCACTTTAGTCTTTCCACTTCAATCTTTCCACTATAGTCTTTCCACTATAGTCTGTCCACTTTACTCTTTCCACTTTAGTCTTTCCACTTTAGTCTGTCCACTTTAGTCTTTCCACTATAGTCTATCAACTTTAGTCTTTCCACTTTAGTCTTTCCGCTTTAGTCTGGCCACTTAGTCTTTCCACTATAGTCTTTCCACTATAGTCTGTCCACTTTAGTCTTTCCACATTAGTCTTTCCACTTTAGGCTGTCCACTTCAGTCTTTCCACTTTAGTCTGTCCACTTTAGTCTTTCAACTTTAGTCTTTCCGCTTTAGTCTGTCAACTTCGTCTTTCCACAAGAGTCTGTCCACTTTAGTCTTTCCACTATAGTCGCCAATTTATTCTGTCCACTACAGTCTTTCCACTATAGTCTTTCCACTATAGTCTGTCCACTTTAGTCTTTCCACTATAGTCTGTCCACTTTAGTCTTTCCACTATTCTCTGTCCACTTTAGTCTTTCCACTTTAGTCTTTCCACTATAGTCTCCACTTTATTCTGTCCACAACTGTCTTTCCACTATAGTCTTTCCACTATAGTCTGTCCACTTTAGTCTTTCCACTTCAATCTTTCCACTTTAGTCTGTCCACTTTAGTCTTTCCACTATAGTCTGTCCACTTTAGACTTTCCACTTTAGTCTTTCCGCTTTATTCTGTCCACTACAGTCTTTCCACTATTCTCTGTCCACTTTAGTCTTTCCACTATAGTCTCCACTTTATTCTGTCCACTACAGTCTCTCCACTATAGTATTTCCACTATAGTCTGTCCACTTTAGTCTTTCCACTATTCTCTGTCCACTTTAGTCTTTCCACTATACTCTCCACTTTATTCTGTCCACTACAGTCTTTCCACTATAGTCTTTCCACTATAGTCTGTCCACTTTAGTCTTTCCACTTTAGTCTTTCCACTTTAGTCTGTCCACTTTAGTCTTTCCACTATAGTCTGTCCACTTTAGTCTTTCCACTATAGTCTGTCCACTTTAGTCTTTCCACTATAGTCTGTCCACTTTAGTCTTTCCACTTTAGTCTTTCCACTTTAGTCTTTCCACTTTAGTCTGTCCACTTTAGTCTTTCCACTATAGACTGTCCACTTTAGTCTTTCCACTATTCTCTGTCCACTTTAGTCTTTCCACTATAGTATCCACTTTATTCTGTCCACTACAGTCTTTCCACTTTCGTCTTTCCACTATTCTCTGTCCACTTTAGTCTTTCCACTACTCTCTGTCCACTTTAGTCTTTCCGCTTCAGTCTTTCCACTAGAGTCTGTCCACTTTAGTCTTTCCACTTTAGTCTTTCCACTTTAGTCTTTCCACTTTAGTCTGTCCACTTTAGTCTTTCCACTATAGTCTGTCTACTTTAGTCTTTCCACTACTCTCTGTCAACTTTAGTCTTTCCGCTTCAGTCTTTCCAGTAGAGTCTGTCCACTTTAGTCTGTCGACTTTAGTCTGTCCACTTTAGTCTTTCCACTTTAGTCATTTCCACTATCTTCTGTCCACTTTAGTCTTTCCACTTTAGTCTGTCCACTTTAGTCTTTCCACTTTAGTCTTTCCACTATAGTATCCACTTTATTCTGTCCACTACAGTCTTTCCACTTTCGTCTTTCCACTATTCTCTGTCCACTTTAGTCTTTCCACTTTAGTCTTTCCACTTTGGTCTGTCCACTTTAGTCTTTCCACTATAGACTGTCCACTTTAGTCTTTCCACTATTCTCTGTCCACTTTAGTCTTTCCACTATAGTTTCAACTTTATTCTGTCCACTACAGTCTTTCCACTATAGTCTTTCCACTATAGTCTGTCCACTTTAGTCTTTCCACTTTAGTCTTTCCACTTTAGTCTGTCCACTTTAGTCTTTCCACTATAGTCTATCAACTTTAGTCTTTCCACTTTAGTCTTTCCGCTTTAGTCTGGCCACTTAGTCTTTCCACTATAGTCTTTCCACTATAGTCTGTCCACTTTAGTCTTTCCACATTAGTCTTTCCACTTTAGTCTGTCCACTTCAGTCTTTCCACTATAGTCTGTCCACTTTAGTCTTTCCACTTTAGTCTTTCCGCTTTAGTCTGTCAACTTAGTCTTTCCACAAGAGTCTGTCCACTTTAGTCTGTCCACTTTAGTCTTTCCACTATCGTCTCCACTTTATTCTGTCCACTACAGTCTTTCCACTATAGTCTTTCCACTATAGTCTGTCCACTTTAGTCTTTCCAATTTAGTCTGTCCACTTTAGTCTTTCCACTATAGTCTGTCCACTTTAGTCTTTCCACTATTCTCTGTCCACTTTAGTCTTTCCAATTTAGTCTTTCCACTATAGTCTCCACTTTATTCTGTCCACTACTGTCTTTCCACTATAGTCTTTCCACTATAGTCTGTCCACTTTAGTCTTTCCACTTCAATCTTTCCACTATAGTCTTTCCACTATAGTCTGTCCACTTTACTCTTTCCACTTTAGTCTTTCCACTTTAGTCTGTCCACTTTAGTCTTTCCACTATAGTCTATCAACTTTAGTCTTTCCACTTTAGTCTTTCCGCTTTAGTCTGGCCACTTAGTCTTTCCACTATAGTCTTTCCACTATAGTCTGTCCACTTTAGTCTTTCCACATTAGTCTTTCCACTTTAGGCTGTCCACTTCAGTCTTTCCACTGTAGTCTGTCCACTTTAGTCTTTCAACTTTAGTCTTTCCGCTTTAGTCTGTCAACTTCGTCTTTCCACAAGAGTCTGTCCACTTTAGTCTTTCCACTATAGTCGCCAATTTATTCTGTCCACTACAGTCTTTCCACTATAGTCTTTCCACTATAGTCTGTCCACTTTAGTCTTTCCACTATAGTCTGTCCACTTTAGTCTTTCCACTATTCTCTGTCCACTTTAGTCTTTCCACTTTAGTCTTTCCACTATAGTCTCCACTTTATTCTGTCCACAACTGTCTTTCCACTATAGTCTTTCCACTATAGTCTGTCCACTTTAGTCTTTCCACTTCAATCTTTCCACTTTAGTCTGTCCACTTTAGTCTTTCCACTATAGTCTGTCCACTTTAGACTTTCCACTTTAGTCTTTCCGCTTTATTCTGTCCACTACAGTCTTTCCACTATTCTCTGTCCACTTTAGTCTTTCCACTATAGTCTCCACTTTATTCTTTCCACTACAGTCTCTCCACTATAGTATTTCCACTATAGTCTGTCCACTTTAGTCTTTCCACTATTCTCTGTCCACTTTAGTCTTTCCACTATACTCTCCACTTTATTCTGTCCACTACAGTCTTTCCACTATAGTCTTTCCACTATAGTCTGTCCACTTTAGTCTTTCCACTTTAGTCTTTCCACTTTAGTCTGTCCACTTTAGTCTTTCCACTATAGTCTGTCCACTTTAGTCTTTCCACTATAGTCTGTCCACTTTAGTCTTTCCACTATAGTCTGTCCACTTTAGTCTTTCCACTTTAGTCTTTCCACTTTAGTCTTTCCACTTTAGTCTGTCCACTTTAGTCTTTCCACTATAGACTGTCCACTTTAGTCTTTCCACTATTCTCTGTCCACTTTAGTCTTTCCACTATAGTATCCACTTTATTCTGTCCACTACAGTCTTTCCACTTTCGTCTTTCCACTATTCTCTGTCCACTTTAGTCTTTCCACTACTCTCTGTCCACTTTAGTCTTTCCGCTTCAGTCTTTCCACTAGAGTCTGTCCACTTTAGTCTTTCCACTTTAGTCTTTCCACTTTAGTCTTTCCACTTTAGTCTGTCCACTTTAGTCTTTCCACTATAGTCTGTCTACTTTAGTCTTTCCACTACTCTCTGTCAACTTTAGTCTTTCCGCTTCAGTCTTTCCAGTAGAGTCTGTCCACTTTAGTCTGTCGACTTTAGTCTGTCCACTTTAGTCTTTCCACTTTAGTCATTTCCACTATCTTCTGTCCACTTTAGTCTTTCCACTTTAGTCTGTCCACTTTAGTCTTTCCACTTTAGTCTTTCCACTATAGTATCCACTTTATTCTGTCCACTACAGTCTTTCCACTTTCGTCTTTCCACTATTCTCTGTCCACTTTAGTCTTTCCACTACTCTCTGTCCACTTTAGTCTTTCCGCTTCAGTCTTTCCACTAGAGTCTGTCCACTTTAGTCTTTCCACTTTAGTCTTTCCACTTTAGTCTCTCCACTTTAGTCTTTCCACTTTAGTCATTTCCACTATCTTCTGTCCACTTTAGTCTTTCCACTTTAGTCTTTCCACTATAGTCTGTCCACTTTAGTCTTTCCACTATAGTCTGTCCACTTTAGTCTTTCCAATTTAGTCTTTCCACTTTAGTCTTTCCACTATAGTCTCCACTTTATTCTGTCCACTACAGTCTTTCCACTATAGTCTTTCCACTATAGTCTGTCCACTTTAGTCTTTCCAATTTAGTCTGTCCACTTTAGTCTTTCCACTATAGTCTGTCCACTTTAGTCTTTCCACTATTCTCTGTCCACTTTAGTCTTTCCACTTTAGTCTTTCCACTATAGTCTCCACTTTATTCTGTCCACTACTGTCCACTACTTAGTCTTTCCACTATTCTCTGTCCACTTTAGTCTTTCCACTATACTCTCCACTTTATTCTGTCCACCACAGTCTTTCCACTATAGTCTTTCGTCTTTCCACTATAGTCTTTCCACTATAGTCTGTCCACTTTAGTCTTTCCACTTTAGTCTTTCCACTTTAGTCTGTCCACTTTAGTCTTTCCACTATAGTCTGTCCACTTTAGTCTTTCCACTATAGTCTGTCCACTTTAGTCTTTCCACTTTAGTTTTTCCACTTTAGTCTTTCAACTTTAGTCTGTCCACTTTAGTCTTTCCACTATCTTCTGTCCACTTTAGTCTTTCCACTTTAGTCTTTCCACTATAGTCTGTCCACTTTAGTCTTTCCACTATAGTCTGTCCACTTTAGTCTTTCCAATTTAGTCTTTCCACTTTAGTCTTTCCACTATAGTCTCCACTTTATTCTGTCCACTACAGTCTTTCCACTATAGTCTTTCCACTATAGTCTGTCCACTTTAGTCTTTCCAATTTAGTCTGTCCACTTTAGTCTTTCCACTATAGTCTGTCCACTTTAGTCTTTCCACTATTCTCTGTCCACTTTAGTCTTTCCACTTTAGTCTTTCCACTATAGTCTCCACTTTATTCTGTCCACTACTGTCCACTACTTAGTCTTTCCACTATTCTCTGTCCACTTTAGTCTTTCCACTATACTCTCCACTTTATTCTGTCCACCACAGTCTTTCCACTATAGTCTTTCGTCTTTCCACTATAGTCTTTCCACTATAGTCTGTCCACTTTAGTCTTTCCACTTTAGTCTTTCCACTTTAGTCTGTCCACTTTAGTCTTTCCACTATAGTCTGTCCACTTTAGTCTTTCCACTATAGTCTGTCCACTTTAGTCTTTCCACTTTAGTTTTTCCACTTTAGTCTTTCAACTTTAGTCTGTCCACTTTAGTCTTTCCACTATAGACTGTCCACTTTAGTCTTTCCACTATTCTCTGTCCACTTTAGTCTTTCCACTATAGTTTCAACTTTATTCTGTCCACTACAGTCTTTCCACTATAGTCTTTCCACTATAGTCTGTCCACTTTAGTCTTTCCACTTTAGTCTTTCCACTTTAGTGTGTCCACTTTAGTCTTTCCACTATAGTCTATCAACTTTAGTCTTTCCACTTTAGTCTTTCCGCTTTAGTCTGGCCACTTAGTCTTTCTACTATGGTCTTTCCACTATAGTCTTTCCACTTTAGTCTGTCCACTTTAGTCTTTCCACTTTAGTCTTTCCACTTTAGTCTGTCCACTTTAGTCTTTCCACTAAAGTCTGTCCACTTTAGTCTTTCCACTTTAGTCTGTCCACTTTAGTCTGTCCACTTTAGTCTTTCCACTTTAGTCATTTCCACTATCTTCTGTCCACTTTAGTCTTTCCACTTTAGTCTGTCCACTTTAGTCTTTCCACTTTAGTCTTTCCACTATAGTATCCACTTTATTCTGTCCACTACAGTCTTTCCACTTTCGTCTTTCCACTATTCTCTGTCCACTTTAGTCTTTCCACTACTCTCTGTCCACTTTAGTCTTTCCGCTTCAGTCTTTCCACTAGAGTCTGTCCACTTTAGTCTTTCCACTTTAGTCTGTCCACTTTAGTCTCTCCACTTTAGTCTTTCCACTTTAGTCATTTCCACTATCTTCTGTCCACTTTAGTCTTTCCACTTTAGTCTTTCCACTATAGTCTGTCCACTTTAGTCTTTCCACTACAGTCTGTCCACTTTAGTCTTTCCAATTTAGTCTTTCCACTTTAGTCTTTCCACTATAGTCTCCACTTTATTCTGTCCACTACAGTCTTTCCACTATAGTCTTTCCACTATAGTCTGTCCACTTTAGTCTTTCCAATTTAGTCTGTCCACTTTAGTCTTTCCACTATTCTCTGTCCACTTTAGTCTTTCCACTATAGTCTGTCCACTTTAGTCTTTCCAATATTCTCTGTCCACTTTAGTCTTTCCACTATAGTCTCCACTTTATTCTGTCCACTACTGTCTTTCCACTATACTATAGTCTGTCCACGTTAGTCTTTCCACTTTAATCTTTCCACTTTAGTCTGTCCACTTTAGTCTTTCCACTATAGTCTGTCCACTTTAGTCTTTCCACTTTAGTCTTTCCACTTTATTCTGTCCACTTCAGTGTGTACACTTTAGTCTGTCCACTGAGTCTTTCCACTTCAGTCTTTCCACTATAGTCTGTCCACTTTAGTCTTTCCACTTTAGTCTTTCCACTTTATTCTGTCCACTACAGTCTTTCCACTTTAGTCTTTCCAATACTCTCTGTCAACTTTAGTCTTTCCACTATAGTCTGTCCACTTTATTCTTTCCACTACAGTCTTTCCACTTTCGTCTTTCCACTATTCTCTGTCCACTTTAGTCTTTCCACTATAGTCTGCACTTTATTCTGTCCAGTACAGTCTTTCCACTATAGTCTTTCCACTATAGTCTTTCCACTTTAGTCTTTCCACTATTCTCTGTCCACTTTAGTCTTTCCACTTTATTCTTTCCACTATAGTCTCCACTTTATTATATCCACTACAGTCGTTCCACAATAGTCTTTCCACTATCGTCTGTCCACTTTAGTCTTTCCACTAATCTCTGTCCACTTTAGTCTATCCACTATAGTCTCCACTTAAGTCTGTCCACTTTAGTCTCTCCACTTTAGTCATTACCACTATCGTCTGTCCACTTTAGTCTTTCCACTTTAGTCTTTCCACTATTCTCTGTCCACTTTAGTCTTTCCACTTTATTCTTTCCACTATAGTCTCCACTTTATTCTATCCACTACAGTCGTTCCACAATAGTCTTTCCACTATCGTCTGTCCACTTTAGTCTTTCCACTAATCTCTGTCCACTTTAGTCTATCCACTATAGTCTCCACTTTAGTCTGTCCACTTTAGTCTTTCCACTTTAGTCATTACCACTATCGTCTGTCCACTTTAGTCTGTCCACTTTAGTCTTTCCACTATAGTCTGTCCACTTTAGTCTTTCCACTATAGTAAGTCCACTTTAGTCTTTCCACTTTAGTCTTTCCACTTTAGTCCGTCCACTTTAGTCTTTCCACTATAGTCTGTCCACTTGAGTCTTTCCACTTTAGTCTTTCCACTTTACTCTGTCCACTTCAGTCTTTCCACTATAGTCTGTCCACTTTAGTCCTTCCACTTTAGTCTTTCCACTACAGTCTCCACTTTATTCTGTCCACTACAGTCTTTCCACGATAGTCCTTCCACTATAGTCTGTCCACTTTAGTCTTTCCACTATTCTCTGTCCACTTTAGTCTTTCTACTATACTCTCCACTTTATTCTGTCCACTACAGTCTTTCCACTATAGTCTTTCCACTATAGTCTGTCCACTTTAGTCTTTCCACTTTAGTCTTTCCGATTTAGTCTGTCCACTTAGTCTTTCCACTAGAGTCTGTCCACTTTAGTCTGTCCACTTTTTTCACTATAGTCTCCACTTTATTCTGTCCACTACAGTCTTTCCACTATAGTCTGTCCACTTTAGTCTTTCCACTTTAGTTTTTCCACTTTAGTCTGTCCACTTAGTCTTTCCACTAGAGTCTGTCCACTTTAGTCTTTCCACTATAGTCTCCACTTTATTCTGTCCACTACAGTCTTTCCACTATAGTCTTTCCACTATAGTCTGTCCACTTTAGTCTTTCCACTTTAGTTTTTCCACTTTAGTCTGTCCACTTCAGTCTTTCCACTTTAGTCTTTCCACTTTAGTCTTTCAACTATAGTCTCTACTTTATTCTGTCCACTACAGTCTTTCCACTATAGTCTTTCCACTATAGTCTGTCCACTTTAGTCTTTCCACTATTCTCTGTCCACTTTAGTCTTTCCACTATACTCTCCACTTTATTCTGTCCACTACAGTCTTTCCACTATAGTCTTTCCACTTTATTCTGTCCACTACAGTCTTTCCACTATAGTCTTTCCACTATAGTCTGTCCACTTTAGTCTTTCCACTTTAGTCTTTCCAATTTAGTCTGTCCACTTTAGTCTTTCCACTATAGTCTGTCCACTTTAGTCTTTCCACTATAGTCTGTCCACTTTAGTCTTTCCACTTTAGTCTTTCCACTTTATTCTGTCCACTTTAGTCTTTCCAATTTAGTCTGTCCACTTTAGTCTTTCCACTATAGTCTTTCCACTTTAGTCTTTCCTCTATAGTATGTCCACTTTAGTCTTTCCACTTTAGTCTTTCTGTCCATCATTATTCTGTCCACTTCAGTGTGTACACTTTAGTCTGTCCACTGAGTCTTTCCACTTCAGTCTTTCCACTATAGTATGTCCACTTTAGTCTGTCCACTTTAGTCTTTCCACTTTAGTCTTTCCACTTTATTCTGTCCACTTCAGTGTGTACACTTTAGTCTGTCCACTGAGTCTTTCCACTTCAGTCTTTCCTCTATAGTATGTCCACTTTAGTCTTTCCACTTTAGTCTTTCCACTATAGTCTCCACTTTATTCTGTCCACTACAGTCTTTCCACTTCAGTCTTTCCTCTATAGTATGTCCACTTTAGTCTTTCCACTTTAGTCTTTCCACTATAATCTTTCCACTTTAGTCGGTCCACTTTAGTCTTTCCACTATAGTCCGTCCACTTTATTCTTTCCACTTTAGTCTTTCCACTTTATTCTGTCCACTTCAGTGTGTACACTTTAGTCTGTCCACTGAGTCTTTCCACTTCAGTCTTTCCACTATAGTATGTCCACTTTAGTCTTTTCACTTTAGTCTTTCCACTATAATCTTTCCACTTTAGTCGGTCCACTTTAGTCTTTCCACTATAGTCTGTCCACTTTAGTCTTTCCACTTTAGTCTTTCCAATTTAGTCTGTCCACTTTAGTCTTTCCACTATAGTCTGTCCACTTTAGTCTTTCCACTATTCTCTGTCCATTTTAGTCTTTCCACTTTAGTCTTTCCACTATTCTCTGTCCACTTTAGTCTTTCCACTTTATTCTTTCCACTATAGTCACCACTTTATTCTATCCACTACAGTCGTTCCACAATAGTCTTTCCACTATCGTCTGTCCACTTTAGTCTTTCCACTAATCTCTGTCCACTTTAGTCTTTCCACTATAGTCTCCACTTTTGTCTGTCCACTTTAGTCTTTCCACTTTAGTCATTACCACTATCACCTGTCCACTTAAGTCTGTCCACTTTAGTCTTTCCACTATAGTCTGTCCACTTTAGTCTTTCCACTATAGTCAGTCCACTTTAGTCTTTCCACTTTAGTCTTTCCACTTTAGTCTGTCCACTTTAGTCTTTCCACTATAGTCTGTCCACTTGAGTCTTTCCACTTTAGTCTTTCCACTTTACTCTGTCCACTTCAGTCTTTCCACTATAGTCTGTCCACTTTAGTCTTTCCACTTTAGTCTTTCCACTATAGTCTCCACTTTATTCTGTCCACTACAGTCTTTCCACTATAGTCTTTCCACTATAGTCTGTCCACTTTAGTCTTTCCACTATTCTCTGTCCACTTTAGTCTTTCTACTATACTCTCCACTTTATTCTGTCCACTACAGTCTTTCCACTATAGTCTTTCCACTATAGTCTGTCCACTTTAGTCTTTCCACTTTAGTCTTTCCAATTTAGTCTGTCCAATTTAGTCTTTCCACTATAGTCTGTCCACTTTAGTCTTTCCACTATTCTCTGTCCACTTTAGTCTTTCCACTTTAGTCTTTCCGATTTAGTCTGTCCACTTAGTCTTTCCACTAGAGTCTGTCCACTTTAGTCTGTCCACTTTAGTCTTTTCACTATAGTCTCCACTTTATTCTGTCCACTACAGTCTTTCCACTATAGTCTTTCCACTATAGTCTGTCCACTTTAGTCTTTCCACTTTAGTCTGTCCACTTAGTCTTTCCACTTAGTCTTTCCACTAGAGTCTGTCCACTTTAGTCTGTCCACTTTAGTCTTTCCACTATAGTCTCCACTTTATTCTGTCCACTACAGTCTTTCCACTATAGTCTTTCCACTATAGTCTGTCCACTTTAGTCTTTCCACTTTAGTTTTTCCACTTTAGTCTGTCCACTTCAGTCTTTCCACTTTAGTCTTTCCACTTTAGTCTTTCCACTATAGTCTCCACTTTATTCTGTCCACTACAGTCTTTCCACTATAGTCTTTCCACTATAGTCTGTCCACTTTAGTCTTTCCACTATTCTCTGTCCACTTTAGTCTTTCCACTATACTCTCCACTTTATTCTGTCCACTACAGTCTTTCCACTATAGTCTTTCCACTATAGTCTGTCCACTTTAGTCTTTCCACTTTAGTCTTTCCAATTTAGTCTGTCCACTTTAGTCTTTCCACTATAGTCTGTCCACTTTAGTCTTTCCACTATTCTCTGTCCACTTTAGTCTTTCCACTTTAGTCTTTCCACTATAGTCTCGACTTTATTCTGTCCACTACTGTCTTTCCACTATAGTCTTTCCACTATAGTCTGTCCACTTTAGTCTTTCCACTTTAGTCTTTCCACTTTATTCTGTCCACTTCAGTTTGTACACTTTAGTCTGTCCACTGAGTCTTTCCACTTCAGTCTTTCCACTATAGTCTGTCCACTTTAGTCTTTCCACTTTAGTCTTTCCACTTTATTCTGTCCACTACAGTCTTTCCACTTTAGTCTTTCCAATACTCTCTGTCCACTTTAGTCTTTTCACTTTAGTCTTTCCACTGTAATCTTTCCGCTTTAGTCGGTCCACTTTAGTCTTTCCACTATAGTCTGTCCACTTTAGTCTTTCCACTTTAGTCTTTCCACTTTATTCTGTCCACTTCAGTGTGTACACGTTAGTCTGTCCACTGAGTCTTTCCACTTCAGTCTTTCCACTATAGTATGTCCACTTTAGTCTTTCCACTATAATCTTTCCACTTTAGTCGGTCCACTTTAGTCTTTCCACTATAGTCCGTCCACTTTATTCTTTCCACTTTAGTCTTTCCACTTTATTCTGTCCACTTCAGTGTGTACACTTTAGTCTGTCCACTGAGTCTTTCCACTTCAGTCTTTCCACTATAGTATGTCCACTTTAGTCTTTTCACTTTAGTCTTTCCACTATAATCTTTCCACTTTAGTCGGTCCACTTTAGTCTTTCCACTATAGTCTGTCCACTTTAGTCTTTCCACTTTAGTCTTTCCACTTTATTCTGTCCACTTCAGTGTGTACACTTTAGTCTGTCCACTGAGTCTTTCCACTTCAGTCTTTCCACTATAGTATGTCCACTTTAGTCTGTCCACTTTAGTCTTTCCACTTTAGTCTTTCCACTTTATTCTGTCCACTTCAGTGTGTACACTTTAGTCTGTCCACTGAGTCTTTCCACTTCAGTCTTTCCTCTATAGTATGTCCACTTTAGTCTTTCCATTTTAGTCTTTCCACTATAGTCTCCACTTTATTCTGTCCAAATACTTTAGTCTTTCTGTCCATCATTATTCTGTCCACTTCAGTGTGTACACTTTAGTCTGTCCACTGAGTCTTTCCACTTCAGTCTTTCCACTATAGTATGTCCACTTTAGTCTGTCCACTTTAGTCTTTCCACTTTAGTCTTTCCACTTTATTCTGTCCACTTCAGTGTGTACACTTTAGTCTGTCCACTGAGTCTTTCCACTTCAGTCTTTCCTCTATAGTATGTCCACTTTAGTCTTTCCACTTTAGTCTTTCCACTATAGTCTCCACTTTATTCTGTCCACTACAGTCTTTCCACTTCAGTCTTTCCTCTATAGTATGTCCACTTCAGTCTTTCCACTTTAGTCTTTCCACTATAATCTTTCCACTTTAGTCGGTCCACTTTAGTCTTTCCACTATAGTCCGTCCACTTTATTCTTTCCACTTTAGTCTTTCCACTTTATTCTGTCCACTTCAGTGTGTACACTTTAGTCTGTCCACTGAGTCTTTCCACTTCAGTCTTTCCACTATAGTATGTCCACTTTAGTCTTTTCACTTTAGTCTTTCCACTATAATCTTTCCACTTTAGTCGGTCCACTTTAGTCTTTCCACTATAGTCTGTCCACTTTAGTCTTTCCACTTTAGTCTTTCCACTTTATTCTGTCCACTTCAGTGTGTACACTTTAGTCTGTCCACTGAGTCTTTCCACTTCAGTCTTTCCACTATAGTATGTCCACTTTAGTCTGTCCACTTTAGTCTTTCCACTTTAGTCTTTCCACTTTATTCTGTCCACTTCAGTGTGTACACTTTAGTCTGTCCACTGAGTCTTTCCACTTCAGTCTTTCCTCTATAGTATGTCCACTTTAGTCTTTCCACTTTAGTCTTTCCACTATAGACTCCACTTTATTCTGTCCACTACAGTCTTTCCTCTATAGTCTTTCCACTATTCTCTGTCCACTTTAGTCTTTCCACCTTAGTCTTTCCACTTTATTCTGTCCACTTCAGTGTGTACACTTTAGTCTGTCCACTGAGTCTTTCCACTTCAGTCTTTCCACTATAGTCTGTCCACTTTAGTCTTTCCACTTTATTCTGTCTCCTACAGTCTGTCCACTTTAGTCTTTCCAATACTCTCTGTCCACTTTAGTCTTTCCACTATAGTCTCCACTTTAGTCTTTCCACTATTCTCTGTCCACTGAGTCTTTCCACTTCAGTCTTTCCACTATAGTATGTCCACTTTAGTCTGTCCACTTTAGTCTTTCCACTTTAGTCTTTCCACTTTATTCTGTCCACTTCAGTGTGTACACTTTAGTCTGTCCACTGAGTCTTTCCACTTCAGTCTTTCCTCTATAGTATGTCCACTTTAGTCTTTCCACTATACTCTCCACCTTATTCTGTCCACTACAGTCTTTCCACTATAGTCTTTCCACTATAGTCTGTCCACTTTAGTCTTTTCACTTTAGTCTTTCCAATTTAGTCTGTCCACTTTAGTCTTTCCACTATAGTCTGTCCACTTTAGTCTTTCCACTATTCTCTGTCCACTTTAGTCTTTCCACTTTAGTCTTTCCACTATAGTCTCGACTTTATTCTGTCCACTACTGTCTTTCCACTATAGTCTTTCCACTATAGTCTGTCCACTTTAGTCTTTCCACTTTAGTCTTTCCACTTTATTCTGTCCACTTCAGTGTGTACACTTTAGTCTGTCCACTGAGTCTTTCCACTTCAGTCTTTCCACTATAGTCTGTCCACTTTAGTCTTTCCACTTTAGTCTTTCCACTTTATTCTGTCCACTACAGTCTTTCCACTTTAGTCTTTCCAATACTCTCTGTCCACTTTAGTCTTTTCACTTTAGTCTTTCCACTGTAATCTTTCCGCTTTAGTCGGTCCACTTTAGTCTTTCCACTATAGTCTGTCCACTTTAGTCTTTCCACTTTAGTCTTTCCACTTTATTCTGTCCACTTCAGTGTGTACACGTTAGTCTGTCCACTGAGTCTTTCCACTTCAGTCTTTCCACTATAGTATGTCCACTTTAGTCTTTCCACTATAATCTTTCCACTTTAGTCGGTCCACTTTAGTCTTTCCACTATAGTCCGTCCACTTTATTCTTTCCACTTTAGTCTTTCCACTTTATTCTGTCCACTTCTGTGTGTACACTTTAGTCTGTCCACTGAGTCTTTCCACTTCAGTCTTTCCACTATAGTATGTCCACTTTAGTCTTTTCACTTTAGTCTTTCCACTATAATCTTTCCACTTTAGTCGGTCCACTTTAGTCTTTCCACTATAGTCTGTCCACTTTAGTCTTTCCACTTTAGTCTTTCCACTTTATTCTGTCCACTTCAGTGTGTACACTTTAGTCTGTCCACTGAGTCTTTCCACTTCAGTCTTTCCACTATAGTATGTCCACTTTAGTCTGTCCACTTTAGTCTTTCCACTTTAGTCTTTCCACTTTATTCTGTCCACTTCAGTGTGTACACTTTAGTCTGTCCACTGAGTCTTTCCACTTCAGTCTTTCCTCTATAGTATGTCCACTTTAGTCTTTCCACTTTAGTCTTTCCACTATAGTCTCCACTTTATTCTGTCCACTACAGTCTTTCCACTTTAGTCTTTCCTCTATAGTATGTCCACTTTAGTCTTTCCACTTTAGTCTTTCTGTCCATCATTATTCTGTCCACTTCAGTGTGTACACTTTAGTCTGTCCACTGAGTCTTTCCACTTCAGTCTTTCCACTATAGTATGTCCACTTTAGTCTGTCCACTTTAGTCTTTCCACTTTAGTCTTTCCACTTTATTCTGTCCACTTCAGTGTGTACACTTTAGTCTGTCCACTGAGTCTTTCCACTTCAGTCTTTCCTCTATAGTATGTCCACTTTAGTCTTTCCACTTTAGTCTTTCCACTATAGTCTCCACTTTATTCTGTCCACTACAGTCTTTCCACTTCAGTCTTTCCTCTATAGTATGTCCACTTTAGTCTTTCCACTTTAGTCTTTCCACTATAATCTTTCCACTTTAGTCGGTCCACTTTAGTCTTTCCACTATAGTCCGTCCACTTTATTCTTTCCACTTTAGTCTTTCCACTTTATTCTGTCCACTTCAGTGTGTACACTTTAGTCTGTCCACTGAGTCTTTCCACTTCAGTCTTTCCACTATAGTATGTCCACTTTAGTCTTTTCACTTTAGTCTTTCCACTATAATCTTTCCACTTTAGTCGGTCCACTTTAGTCTTTCCACTATAGTCTGTCCACTTTAGTCTTTCCACTTTATTCTGTCCACTTCAGTGTGTACACTTTAGTCTGTCCACTGAGTCTTTCCACTTCAGTCTTTCCACTATAGTATGTCCACTTTAGTCTGTCCACTTTAGTCTTTCCACTTTAGTCTTTCCACTTTATTCTGTCCACTTCAGTGTGTACACTTTAGTCTGTCCACTGAGTCTTTCCACTTCAGTCTTTCCTCTATAGTATGTCCACTTTAGTCTTTCCACTTCAGTCTTTCCTCTATAGTATGTCCACTTTAGTCTTTCCACTTTAGTCTTTCCACTATAGTCTCCACTTTATTCTGTCCACTACAGTCTTTCCACTTTAGTCTTTCCTCTATAGTATGTCCACTTTAGTCTTTCCACTTTAGTCTTTCTGTCCATCATTATTCTGTCCACTTCAGTGTGTACACTTTAGTCTGTCCACTGAGTCTTTCCACTTCAGTCTTTCCACTATAGTATGTCCACTTTAGTCTTTCCACTATAATCTTTCCACTTTAGTCGGTCCACTTTAGTCTTTCCACTATAGTCCGTCCACTTTATTCTTTCCACTTTAGTCTTTCCACTTTATTCTGTCCACTTCTGTGTGTACACTTTAGTCTGTCCACTGAGTCTTTCCACTTCAGTCTTTCCACTATAGTATGTCCACTTTAGTCTTTTCACTTTAGTCTTTCCACTATAATCTTTCCACTTTAGTCGGTCCACTTTAGTCTTTCCACTATAGTCTGTCCACTTTAGTCTTTCCACTTTAGTCTTTCCACTTTATTCTGTCCACTTCAGTGTGTACACTTTAGTCTGTCCACTGAGTCTTTCCACTTCAGTCTTTCCACTATAGTATGTCCACTTTAGTCTGTCCACTTTAGTCTTTCCACTTTAGTCTTTCCACTTTATTCTGTCCACTTCAGTGTGTACACTTTAGTCTGTCCACTGAGTCTTTCCACTTCAGTCTTTCCTCTATAGTATGTCCACTTTAGTCTTTCCACTTTAGTCTTTCCACTATAGTCTGTCCACTTGAGTCTTTCCACTTTAGTCTTTCCACTTTACTCTGTCCACTTCAGTCTTTCCACTATAGTCTGTCCACTTTAGTCCTTCCACTTTAGTCTTTCCACTACAGTCTCCACTTTATTCTGTCCACTACAGTCTTTCCACGATAGTCCTTCCACTATAGTCTGTCCACTTTAGTCTTTCCACTATTCTCTGTCCACTTTAGTCTTTCTACTATACTCTCCACTTTATTCTGTCCACTACAGTCTTTCCACTATAGTCTTTCCACTATAGTCTGTCCACTTTAGTCTTTCCACTTTAGTCTTTCCACTTTAGTCTTTCTGTCCATCATTATTCTGTCCACTTCAGTGTGTACACTTTAGTCTGTCCACTGAGTCTTTCCACTTCAGTCTTTCCACTATAGTATGTCCACTTTAGTCTGTCCACTTTAGTCTTTCCACTTTAGTCTTTCCACTTTATTCTGTCCACTTCAGTGTGTACACTTTAGTCTGTCCACTGAGTCTTTCCACTTCAGTCTTTCCTCTATAGTATGTCCACTTTAGTCTTTCCACTTTAGTCTTTCCACTATAGTCTCCACTTTATTCTGTCCACTACAGTCTTTCCACTTCAGTCTTTCCTCTATAGTATGTCCACTTTAGTCTTTCCACTTTAGTCTTTCCACTATAATCTTTCCACTTTAGTCGGTCCACTTTAGTCTTTCCACTATAGTCCGTCCACTTTATTCTTTCCACTTTAGTCTTTCCACTTTATTCTGTCCACTTCAGTGTGTACACTTTAGTCTGTCCACTGAGTCTTTCCACTTCAGTCTTTCCACTATAGTATGTCCACTTTAGTCTTTTCACTTTAGTCTTTCCACTATAATCTTTCCACTTTAGTCGGTCCACTTTAGTCTTTCCACTATAGTCTGTCCACTTTAGTCTTTCCACTTTATTCTGTCCACTTCAGTGTGTACACTTTAGTCTGTCCACTGAGTCTTTCCACTTCAGTCTTTCCACTATAGTATGTCCACTTTAGTCTGTCCACTTTAGTCTTTCCACTTTAGTCTTTCCACTTTATTCTGTCCACTTCAGTGTGTACACTTTAGTCTGTCCACTGAGTCTTTCCACTTCAGTCTTTCCTCTATAGTATGTCCACTTTAGTCTTTCCACTTCAGTCTTTCCTCTATAGTATGTCCACTTTAGTCTTTCCACTTTAGTCTTTCCACTATAGTCTCCACTTTATTCTGTCCACTACAGTCTTTCCACTTTAGTCTTTCCTCTATAGTATGTCCACTTTAGTCTTTCCACTTTAGTCTTTCTGTCCATCATTATTCTGTCCACTTCAGTGTGTACACTTTAGTCTGTCCACTGAGTCTTTCCACTTCAGTCTTTCCACTATAGTATGTCCACTTTAGTCTTTCCACTATAATCTTTCCACTTTAGTCGGTCCACTTTAGTCTTTCCACTATAGTCCGTCCACTTTATTCTTTCCACTTTAGTCTTTCCACTTTATTCTGTCCACTTCTGTGTGTACACTTTAGTCTGTCCACTGAGTCTTTCCACTTCAGTCTTTCCACTATAGTATGTCCACTTTAGTCTTTTCACTTTAGTCTTTCCACTATAATCTTTCCACTTTAGTCGGTCCACTTTAGTCTTTCCACTATAGTCTGTCCACTTTAGTCTTTCCACTTTAGTCTTTCCACTTTATTCTGTCCACTTCAGTGTGTACACTTTAGTCTGTCCACTGAGTCTTTCCACTTCAGTCTTTCCACTATAGTATGTCCACTTTAGTCTGTCCACTTTAGTCTTTCCACTTTAGTCTTTCCACTTTATTCTGTCCACTTCAGTGTGTACACTTTAGTCTGTCCACTGAGTCTTTCCACTTCAGTCTTTCCTCTATAGTATGTCCACTTTAGTCTTTCCACTTTAGTCTTTCCACTATAGTCTGTCCACTTGAGTCTTTCCACTTTAGTCTTTCCACTTTACTCTGTCCACTTCAGTCTTTCCACTATAGTCTGTCCACTTTAGTCCTTCCACTTTAGTCTTTCCACTACAGTCTCCACTTTATTCTGTCCACTACAGTCTTTCCACGATAGTCCTTCCACTATAGTCTGTCCACTTTAGTCTTTCCACTATTCTCTGTCCACTTTAGTCTTTCTACTATACTCTCCACTTTATTCTGTCCACTACAGTCTTTCCACTATAGTCTTTCCACTATAGTCTGTCCACTTTAGTCTTTCCACTTTAGTCTTTCCAATTTAGTCGGTCCACTTTAGTCTTTCCACTATAGTCTGTCCACTTTAGTCTTTCCACTATTCTCTGTCCACTTTAGTCTTTCCACTTTAGTCTTTCCGATTTAGTCTGTCCACTTAGTCTTTCCACTAGAGTCTGTCCACTTTAGTCTGTCCACTTTTTTCACTATAGTCTCCACTTTATTCTGTCCACTACAGTCTTTCCACTATAGTCTGTCCACTTTAGTCTTTCCACTTTAGTTTTTCCACTTTAGTCTGTCCACTTAGTCTTTCCACTAGAGTCTGTCCACTTTAGTCTTTCCACTATAGTCTCCACTTTATTCTGTCCACTACAGTCTTTCCACTATAGTCTTTCCACTATAGTCTGTCCACTTTAGTCTTTCCACTTTAGTTTTTCCACTTTAGTCTGTCCACTTCAGTCTTTCCACTTTAGTCTTTCCACTTTAGTCTTTCAACTATAGTCTCCACTTTATTCTGTCCACTACAGTCTTTCCACTATAGTCTTTCCACTATAGTCTGTCCACTTTAGTCTTTCCACTATTCTCTGTCCACTTTAGTCTTTCCACTATACTCTCCACTTTATTCTGTCCACTACAGTCTTTCCACTATAGTCTTTCCACTTTATTCTGTCCACTACAGTCTTTCCACTATAGTCTTTCCACTATAGTCTGTCCACTTTAGTCTTTCCACTTTAGTCTTTCCAATTTAGTCTGTCCACTTTAGTCTTTCCACTATAGTCTGTCCACTTTAGTCTTTCCACTATAGTCTGTCCACTTTAGTCTTTCCACTTTAGTCTTTCCACTTTATTCTGTCCACTTTAGTCTTTCCAATTTAGTCTGTCCACTTTAGTCTTTCCACTATAGTCTTTCCACTTTAGTCTTTCCTCTATAGTATGTCCACTTTAGTCTTTCCACTTTAGTCTTTCTGTCCATCATTATTCTGTCCACTTCAGTGTGTACACTTTAGTCTGTCCACTGAGTCTTTCCACTTCAGTCTTTCCACTATATTATGTCCACTTTAGTCTGTCCACTTTAGTCTTTCCACTTTAGTCTTTCCACTTTATTCTGTCCACTTCAGTGTGTACACTTTAGTCTGTCCACTGAGTCTTTCCACTTCAGTCTTTCCTCTATAGTATGTCCACTTTAGTCTTTCCACTTTAGTCTTTCCACTATAGTCTCCACTTTATTCTGTCCACTACAGTCTTTCCACTTCAGTCTTTCCTCTATAGTATGTCCACTTTAGTCTTTCCACTTTAGTCTTTCCACTATAATCTTTCCACTTTAGTCGGTCCACTTTAGTCTTTCCACTATAGTCCGTCCACTTTATTCTTTCCACTTTAGTCTTTCCACTTTATTCTGTCCACTTCAGTGTGTACACTTTAGTCTGTCCACTGAGTCTTTCCACTTCAGTCTTTCCACTATAGTATGTCCACTTTAGTCTTTTCACTTTAGTCTTTCCACTATAATCTTTCCACTTTAGTCGGTCCACTTTAGTCTTTCCACTATAGTCTGTCCACTTTAGTCTTTCCACTTTAGTCTTTCCAATTTAGTCTGTCCACTTTAGTCTTTCCACTATAGTCTGTCCACTTTAGTCTTTCCACTATTCTCTGTCCATTTTAGTCTTTCCACTTTAGTCTTTCCACTATTCTCTGTCCACTTTAGTCTTTCCACTTTATTCTTTCCACTATAGTCACCACTTTATTCTATCCACTACAGTCGTTCCACAATAGTCTTTCCACTATCGTCTGTCCACTTTAGTCTTTCCACTAATCTCTGTCCACTTTAGTCTTTCCACTATAGTCTCCACTTTTGTCTGTCCACTTTAGTCTTTCCACTTTAGTCATTACCACTATCACCTGTCCACTTTAGTCTGTCCACTTTAGTCTTTCCACTATAGTCTGTCCACTTTAGTCTTTCCACTATAGTCAGTCCACTTTAGTCTTTCCACTTTAGTCTTTCCACTTTAGTCTGTCCACTTTAGTCTTTCCACTATAGTCTGTCCACTTGAGTCTTTCCACTTTAGTCTTTCCACTTTACTCTGTCCACTTCAGTCTTTCCACTATAGTCTGTCCACTTTAGTCTTTCCACTTTAGTCTTTCCACTATAGTCTCCACTTTATTCTGTCCACTACAGTCTTTCCACTATAGTCTTTCCACTATAGTCTGTCCACTTTAGTCTTTCCACTATTCTCTGTCCACTTTAGTCTTTCTACTATACTCTCCACTTTATTCTGTCCACTACAGTCTTTCCACTATAGTCTTTCCACTATAGTCTGTCCACTTTAGTCTTTCCACTTTAGTCTTTCCAATTTAGTCTGTCCAATTTAGTCTTTCCACTATAGTCTGTCCACTTTAGTCTTTCCACTATTCTCTGTCCACTTTAGTCTTTCCACTTTAGTCTTTCCGATTTAGTCTGTCCACTTAGTCTTTCCACTAGAGTCTGTCCACTTTAGTCTGTCCACTTTAGTCTTTTCACTATAGTCTCCACTTTATTCTGTCCACTACAGTCTTTCCACTATAGTCTTTCCACTATAGTCTGTCCACTTTAGTCTTTCCACTTTAGTCTGTCCACTTAGTCTTTCCACTTAGTCTTTCCACTAGAGTCTGTCCACTTTAGTCTGTCCACTTTAGTCTTTCCACTATAGTCTCCACTTTATTCTGTCCACTACAGTCTTTCCACTATAGTCTTTCCACTATAGTCTGTCCACTTTAGTCTTTCCACTTTAGTTTTTCCACTTTAGTCTGTCCACTTCAGTCTTTCCACTTTAGTCTTTCCACTTTAGTCTTTCCACTATAGTCTCCACTTTATTCTGTCCACTACAGTCTTTCCACTATAGTCTTTCCACTATAGTCTGTCCACTTTAGTCTTTCCACTATTCTCTGTCCACTTTAGTCTTTCCACTATACTCTCCACTTTATTCTGTCCACTACAGTCTTTCCACTATAGTCTTTCCACTATAGTCTGTCCACTTTAGTCTTTCCACTTTAGTCTTTCCAATTTAGTCTGTCCACTTTAGTCTTTCCACTATAGTCTGTCCACTTTAGTCTTTCCACTATTCTCTGTCCACTTTAGTCTTTCCACTTTAGTCTTTCCACTATAGTCTCGACTTTATTCTGTCCACTACTGTCTTTCCACTATAGTCTTTCCACTATAGTCTGTCCACTTTAGTCTTTCCACTTTAGTCTTTCCACTTTATTCTGTCCACTTCAGTTTGTACACTTTAGTCTGTCCACTGAGTCTTTCCACTTCAGTCTTTCCACTATAGTCTGTCCACTTTAGTCTTTCCACTTTAGTCTTTCCACTTTATTCTGTCCACTACAGTCTTTCCACTTTAGTCTTTCCAATACTCTCTGTCCACTTTAGTCTTTTCACTTTAGTCTTTCCACTGTAATCTTTCCGCTTTAGTCGGTCCACTTTAGTCTTTCCACTATAGTCTGTCCACTTTAGTCTTTCCACTTTAGTCTTTCCACTTTATTCTGTCCACTTCAGTGTGTACACGTTAGTCTGTCCACTGAGTCTTTCCACTTCAGTCTTTCCACTATAGTATGTCCACTTTAGTCTTTCCACTATAATCTTTCCACTTTAGTCGGTCCACTTTAGTCTTTCCACTATAGTCCGTCCACTTTATTCTTTCCACTTTAGTCTTTCCACTTTATTCTGTCCACTTCAGTGTGTACACTTTAGTCTGTCCACTGAGTCTTTCCACTTCAGTCTTTCCACTATAGTATGTCCACTTTAGTCTTTTCACTTTAGTCTTTCCACTATAATCTTTCCACTTTAGTCGGTCCACTTTAGTCTTTCCACTATAGTCTGTCCACTTTAGTCTTTCCACTTTAGTCTTTCCACTTTATTCTGTCCACTTCAGTGTGTACACTTTAGTCTGTCCACTGAGTCTTTCCACTTCAGTCTTTCCACTATAGTATGTCCACTTTAGTCTGTCCACTTTAGTCTTTCCACTTTAGTCTTTCCACTTTATTCTGTCCACTTCAGTGTGTACACTTTAGTCTGTCCACTGAGTCTTTCCACTTCAGTCTTTCCTCTATAGTATGTCCACTTTAGTCTTTCCATTTTAGTCTTTCCACTATAGTCTCCACTTTATTCTGTCCAAATACAGTCTTTCCACTTTAGTCTTTCCTCTATAGTATGTCCACTTTAGTCTTTCCACTTTAGTCTTTCTGTCCATCATTATTCTGTCCACTTCAGTGTGTACACTTTAGTCTGTCCACTGAGTCTTTCCACTTTAGTCTTTCCACTTTATTCTGTCCACTTCAGTGTGTACACTTTAGTCTGTCCACTGAGTCTTTCCACTTCAGTCTTTCCTCTATAGTATGTCCACTTTAGTCTTTCCACTATACTCTCCACTTTATTCTGTCCACTACAGTCTTTCCACTATAGTCTTTCCACTATAGTCTGTCCACTTTAGTCTTTTCACTTTAGTCTTTCCAATTTAGTCTGTCCACTTTAGTCTTTCCACTATAGTCTGTCCACTTTAGTCTTTCCACTATTCTCTGTCCACTTTAGTCTTTCCACTTTAGTCTTTCCACTATAGTCTCGACTTTATTCTGTCCACTACTGTCTTTCCACTATAGTCTTTCCACTATAGTCTGTCCACTTTAGTCTTTCCACTTTAGTCTTTCCACTTTATTCTGTCCACTTCAGTGTGTACACTTTAGTCTGTCCACTGAGTCTTTCCACTTCAGTCTTTCCACTATAGTCTGTCCACTTTAGTCTTTCCACTTTAGTCTTTCCACTTTATTCTGTCCACTACAGTCTTTCCACTTTAGTCTTTCCAATACTCTCTGTCCACTTTAGTCTTTTCACTTTAGTCTTTCCACTGTAATCTTTCCGCTTTAGTCGGTCCACTTTAGTCTTTCCACTATAGTCTGTCCACTTTAGTCTTTCCACTTTAGTCTTTCCACTTTATTCTGTCCACTTCAGTGTGTACACGTTAGTCTGTCCACTGAGTCTTTCCACTTCAGTCTTTCCACTATAGTATGTCCACTTTAGTCTTTCCACTATAATCTTTCCACTTTAGCCGGTCCACTTTAGTCTTTCCACTATAGTCCGTCCACTTTATTCTTTCCACTTTAGTCTTTCCACTTTATTCTGTCCACTTCTGTGTGTACACTTTAGTCTGTCCACTGAGTCTTTCCACTTCAGTCTTTCCACTATAGTATGTCCACTTTAGTCTTTTCACTTTAGTCTTTCCACTATAATCTTTCCACTTTAGTCGGTCCACTTTAGTCTTTCCACTATAGTCTGTCCACTTTAGTCTTTCCACTTTAGTCTTTCCACTTTATTCTGTCCACTTCAGTGTGTACACTTTAGTCTGTCCACTGAGTCTTTCCACTTCAGTCTTTCCACTATAGTATGTCCACTTTAGTCTGTCCACTTTAGTCTTTCCACTTTAGTCTTTCCACTTTATTCTGTCCACTTCAGTGTGTACACTTTAGTCTGTCCACTGAGTCTTTCCACTTCAGTCTTTCCTCTATAGTATGTCCACTTTAGTCTTTCCACTTTAGTCTTTCCACTATAGTCTCCACTTTATTCTGTCCACTACAGTCTTTCCACTTTAGTCTTTCCTCTATAGTATGTCCACTTTAGTCTTTCCACTTTAGTCTTTCTGTCCATCATTATTCTGTCCACTTCAGTGTGTACACTTTAGTCTGTCCACTGAGTCTTTCCACTTCAGTCTTTCCACTATAGTATGTCCACTTTAGTCTGTCCACTTTAGTCTTTCCACTTTAGTCTTTCCACTTTATTCTGTCCACTTCAGTGTGTACACTTTAGTCTGTCCACTGAGTCTTTCCACTTCAGTCTTTCCTCTATAGTATGTCCACTTTAGTCTTTCCACTTTAGTCTTTCCACTATAGTCTCCACTTTATTCTGTCCACTACAGTCTTTCCACTTCAGTCTTTCCTCTATAGTATGTCCAGTTTAGTCTTTCCACTTTAGTCTTTCCACTATAATCTTTCCACTTTAGTCGGTCCACTTTAGTCTTTCCACTATAGTCCGTCCACTTTATTCTTTCCACTTTAGTCTTTCCACTTTATTCTGTCCACTTCAGTGTGTACACTTTAGTCTGTCCACTGAGTCTTTCCACTTCAGTCTTTCCACTATAGTATGTCCACTTTAGTCTTTTCACTTTAGTCTTTCCACTATAATCTTTCCACTTTAGTCGGTCCACTTTAGTCTTTCCACTATAGTCTGTCCACTTTAGTCTTTCCACTTTAGTCTTTCCACTTTATTCTGTCCACTTCAGTGTGTACACTTTAGTCTGTCCACTGAGTCTTTCCACTTCAGTCTTTCCACTATAGTATGTCCACTATAGTCTGTCCACTTTAGTCTTTCCACTTTAGTCTTTCCACTTTATTCTGTCCACTTCAGTGTGTACACTTTAGTCTGTCCACTGAGTCTTTCCACTTCAGTCTTTCCTCTATAGTATGTCCACTTTAGTCTTTCCACTTTAGTCTTTCCACTATAGACTCCACTTTATTCTGTCCATTACAGTCTTTCCTCTATAGTCTTTCCACTATTCTCTGTCCACTTTAGTCTTTCCACCTTAGTCTTTCCACTTTATTCTGTCCACTTCAGTGTGTACACTTTAGTCTGTCCACTGAGTCTTTCCACTTCAGTCTTTCCACTATAGTCTGTCCACTTTAGTCTTTCCACTTTAGTCTTTCCACTTTATTCTGTCTCCTACAGTCTGTCCACTTTAGTCTTTCCAATACTCTCTGTCCACTTTAGTCTTTCCACTATAGTCTCCACTTTAGTCTTTCCACTATTCTCTGTCCACTTTAGTCTTTCCACTTTAGTCTTTCTACGATGGTCTCCACTTTATTCTGTCCACTACAGTCTTTCCACTAGAGTCTTTCCACTATAGTCTGTCCACTTTAGTCTTTCCACTTTAATCTTTCCACTTTAGTCGGTCCACTTTAGTCTTTCCACTATAGTCTGTCCACTTTAGTCTTTCCACTTTAGTCTTTCCACTATAGTCTCCACTTTATTCTGTCCACTACAGTCTTTCCACTATAGTCTTTCCACTATAGTCTGTCCACTTTAGTCTTTCCACTATTCTCTGTCCACTTTAGTCTTTCTACTATACTCTCCACTTTATTCTGTCCACTACAGTCTTTCCACTATAGTCTTTCCACTATAGTCTGTCCACTTTAGTCTTTCCACTTTAGTCTTTCCAATTTAGTCTGTCCAATTTAGTCTTTCCACTATAGTCTGTCCACTTTAGTCTTTCCACTATTCTCTGTCCACTTTAGTCTTTCCACTTTAGTCTTTCCGATTTAGTCTGTCCACTTAGTCTTTCCACTAGAGTCTGTCCACTTTAGTCTGTCCACTTTAGTCTTTTCACTATAGTCTCCACTTTATTCTGTCCACTACAGTCTTTCCAGTATAGTCTTTCCACTATAGTCTGTCCACTTTAGTCTTTCCACTTTAGTCTGTCCACTTAGTCTTTCCACTTAGTCTTTCCACTAGAGTCTGTCCACTTTAGTCTCTCCACTTTAGTTTTTCCACTTTAGTCTGTCCACTTCAGTCTTTCCACTTTAGTCTTTCCACTTTAGTCTTTCCACTATAGTCTCCACTTTATTCTGTCCACTACAGTCTTTCCACTATAGTCTTTCCACTATAGTCTGTCCACTTTAGTCTTTCCACTATTCTCTGTCCACTTTAGTCTTTCCACTATACTCTCCACTTTATTCTGTCCACTACAGTCTTTCCACTATAGTCTTTCCACTATAGTCTGTCCACTTTAGTCTTTCCACTTTAGTCTTTCCAATTTAGTCTGTCCACTTTAGTCTTTCCACTATAGTCTGTCCACTTTAGTCTTTCCACTATTCTCTGTCCACTTTAGTCCTTCCACTTTAGTCTTTCCACTATAGTCTCGACTTTATTCTGTCCACTACTGTCTTTCCACTATAGTCTTTCCACTATGGTCTGTCCACTTTAGTCTTTCCACTTTAGTCTTTCCACTTTATTCTGTCCACTTCAGTGTGTACACTTTAGTCTGTCCACTGAGTCTTTCCACTTCAGTCTTTCCACTATAGTCTGTCCACTTTAGTCTTTCCACTTTAGTCTTTCCACTTTATTCTGTCCACTACAGTCTTTCCACTTTAGTCTTTCCAATACTCTCTGTCCACTTTAGTCTTTTCACTTTAGTCTTTCCACTGTAATCTTTCCGCTTTAGTCGGTCCACTTTAGTCTTTCCACTATAGTCTGTCCACTTTAGTCTTTCCACTTTAGTCTTTCCACTTTATTCTGTCCACTTCAGTGGGTACACGTTAGTCTGTCCACTGAGTCTTTCCACTTCAGTCTTTCCACTATAGTATGTCCACTTTAGTCTTTCCACTATAATCTTTCCACTTTAGTCGGTCCACTTTAGTCTTTCCACTATAGTCCGTCCACTTTATTCTTTCCACTTTAGTCTTTCCACTTTATTCTGTCCACTTCAGTGTGTACACTTTAGTCTGTCCACTGAGTCTTTCCACTTCAGTCTTTCCACTATAGTATGTCCACTTTAGTCTTTTCACTTTAGTCTTTCCACTATAATCTTTCCACTTTAGTCGGTCCACTTTAGTCTTTCCACTATAGTCTGTCCACTTTAGTCTTTCCACTTTAGTCTTTCCACTTTATTCTGTCCACTTCAGTGTGTACACTTTAGTCTGTCCACTGAGTCTTTCCACTTCAGTCTTTCCACTATAGTATGTCCACTTTAGTCTGTCCACTTTAGTCTTTCCACTTTAGTCTTTCCACTTTATTCTGTCCACTTCAGTGTGTACACTTTAGTCTGTCCACTGAGTCTTTCCACTTCAGTCTTTCCTCTATAGTATGTCCACTTTAGTCTTTCCACTTTAGTCTTTCCACTATAGTCTCCACTTTATTCTGTCCACTACAGTCTTTCCACTTTAGTCTTTCAAATTCTCTCTGTCCACTTTAGTTTTTCCACTATAGACTCCACTTTATTCTGTCCACTACAGTCTTTCCTCTATAGTCTTTCCACTATTCTCTGTCCACTTTAGTCTTTCCACCTTAGTCTTTCCACTTTATTCTGTCCACTTCAGTGTGTACACTTTAGTCTGTCCACTGAGTCTTTCCACTTCAGTCTTTCCACTATAGTCTGTCCACTTTAGTCTTTCCACTTTAGTCTTTCCACTTTATTCTGTCTCCTACAGTCTGTCCACTTTAGTCTTTCCAATACTCTCTGTCCACTTTAGTCTTTCCACTATAGTCTCCACTTTAGTCTTTCCACTATTCTCTGTCCACTTTAGTCTTTCCACTTTAGTCTTTCTACGATGGTCTCCACTTTATTCTGTCCACTACAGTCTTTCCACTATAGTCTTTCCACTATAGTCTGTCCACTTTAGTCTTTCCACTTTAATCTTTCCACATTAGTCGGTCCACTTTAGTCTTTCCACTATAGTCTGTCCACTTTAGTCTTTCCACTTTAGTCTTTCCACTTTATTCTGTCCACTTCAGTGTGTACACTTTAGCCTGTCCACTGAGTCTTTCCACTTCAGTCTTTCCACTATAGTATGTCCACTTTAGTCTTTCCACTATAGTCTCCACTTTATTCTGTCCACTACAGTCTTTCCACTGTAGTCTTTCCAATTCTCTCTGTCCACTTTAGTTTTTCCACTATAGTCTCTACTTTATTCTGTCCACCACAGTCTTTCCTCTATAGTCTTTCCACTATAGTCTGTCCACTTTAGTCTTTCCACTATAGTCTCCACCTTATTCTGTCCACTACAGTCTTTCCACTTTCGTCTTTCCACTATTCTCTGTCCACGTTAGTCTTTCCACTATAGTCTGCACTTTATTCTGTCCAGTACAGTCTTTCCACTATAGTCTTTCCACAATAGTCTTTCCACTATAGTCTTTCCACTATTCTCTGTCCACTTTAGTCTTTCCACTTTATTCTTTCTACTATAGTCTCCACTTTATTCTATCCACTACAGTCGTTCCACAATAGTCTTTCCAGTATCGTCTGTCCACTTTAGTCTTTCCACTAATCTCTGTCCACTTTAGTCTTTCCACTATAGTCTCCACTTTAGTCTGTCCACTTTAGTCTTTCCACTTTAGTCATTACCACTATCGTCTGTCCACTTTAGTCTTTCCACTTTAGTCTGTCCACTTTAGTCTGTCCACTTTAGTCTTTCCACTATAGTCTGTCCACTTTAGTCTTTCCACTATAGTCAGTCCACTGTAGTCTTTCCACTTTAGTCTTTCCACTTTAGTCTGTCCACTTTAGTCTTTCCACTATAGTCTGTCCACTTGAGTCTTTCCACTATAGTCTGCACTTTATTCTGTCCAGTACAGTCTTTCCACTATAGTCTTTCCACTATAGTCTTTCCACTTTAGTCTTTCCACTATTCTCTGTCCACTTTAGTCTTTCCACTTTAGTCTTTCTAC